>JARQOC010000005.1:83412202-83512802 GCA_033576535.1 Allobates femoralis
ACCCAAAGGATTGACATTGTAATAGAGGTGTCTGACAGA
Source organism: Allobates femoralis (assembly GCA_033576535.1). NCBI lineage: Eukaryota > Metazoa > Chordata > Amphibia > Anura > Aromobatidae > Allobates > Allobates femoralis. The sequence continues at coordinate 83,412,242 of JARQOC010000005.1, forward strand.
TGCCTCTTCATTACTAACCCCTGAGTTTGATGCCAGCTGACCCTACACAGCTGACATCAACCCCCAAAAATATTATCCCAATTGTCATCACACCAGGGCAATCAGAAAGAGCCGAGGTGAAGCATTAGAATTGGTGCAACTAATGGATGCACCAATTCTGGGCTGCTATATTTACACTAAAAAAGGCCAAGTATCCATGGACCTTCCCAACCTGATAATATCAGCCCCCAACTGTCTGCTTTACCTTGGCCGGTGATGAAACAAGGGAGAACCCCACACCGTTTTATAAAATGTCTTTATTAGGTTAAACCAAGTTAGTGATCTGAAATATGGGTATATTTTTCCAAGCACTATGGCCCACCAGGAGTCTGCTCAGGGTTTGTGAAAGAATAACATTTCAGGCTAAAGTTTTCCCACCCCTCCTAGACAGAGTGACAACTATCCAATTCTTTTCGAGATTCGTTTTGTGAGATCATTTCTTCAGACAGACTTTACACCATGCAAATTATGTGTGTGTAATATACAAGTATTATGTGTGTGGTACAGAGGTATTATATAAATGTAGGTGATTTAGTGGTACTGTATTTATGTGTCCCTCAGTGGTATTTATGTTATATTTTATACAAATTTATTTCTGTCCTACATGTATGTGCATACATTATATGTGTGAGGGGGTAAAATAGATTATTAAATGGTAATAGAGGGTAGAGTTATACTTTAAATCTCTAGCTGAGAATAGGCATCGCAATACCTGTGTTATAGCGCAAGTGGTGTTTCGAATCAGGTTCGTAACTGCAACAGGTGCAGGGGTTGCAATCGCACCAGGACCATGGAGCCTAGGGGGCCCCAGAGTCCCTTCGGCCTATAAAGAAAGACTATTGCTATGAAAGATTTGAAATAATTGGGGGCCCCTCTGGAACTTTCACATCAGGGCCCATGAGGTCCAAGTTGAATATAAATGCAATGCTAATACACAGAACAACAAAAAGCCCAAATATGATTATGATGATAAAACTACATCCTCAGCAAAAAAAATCAACCAAAACAATAATTAAGTCTGGAGAGTTCCATAAAGACTGTTTACATTTTGTATCCCAATGCTTTCTTTTTGTGACCTTAACAATGTTAATTTACATGCATTTTTTTCTTGCTATACAGTAATTCCATTGACCAGAGTTATTTATTTTGCATTTCTGTAGATATTTCTGCAAATGAATCACCTGCAATTTATAATGAATCAAGTATTTGGAAAATTAATTAATTCTCATTAAATCCTGGATGATTTTCTTTAATACATAAATTAAAAGATGTGTAAATATGTAATACTAGCTGGGAGCCCGATGCACATGCATCGGGATTCTAGTACGTCGAGTCTCTGACTCGCAATGGCCGCTGCGTGGGCATTGCGAGTCGGGCAATGCTTCGCGCGTATCCACATGACCACGCCGGCTCGCATTGCGAGTCGACTTAGAACTGCTCGCAATGGCCGCTTCGCGGCCAATGCTTCGCGCGTATCCACATGACCACGCCTGGCATGCACATGCATCGGGATTCTAGCAGAGCGAGTCTCTGACTCGCAATGGCCGCTTCGCGGCCAATGCTTCGCGCTGCTAAGGCGACTCGCCGAGTCGCCTTAGAACTGCTCGCAATGGCCGCTGCGCGGCCAATGCTTCGGGCGTATCCACATGACCACGCTGACTCGCAGCGTGAGCGGACTCAAAAGGGGCAAAAAACCCATTCGTGATTATATAATAGATACAAAAGGAGGAGATCCAGCTTCAAAAACACATTCTTCATTTCATAAATAAGCCCAGTGAAGATCATAGCTAGAAATGTAAGTAATGAACGTACGTCCTTCTACGCGTTTCGAGTGGCTAAGCGGGTCAAGTAGGAACAGCAGGAGAATATATCTGACTAGCCTAGAGCAACACACTACAGGAACAGCCTACTGTAGCTTCCCAACAAGCAAAGAGAGTGCACAACAATATGTTCTGTGCTGTACCAACAACGGTCTGCTTAAACTTGTGAAATAACCGGGGGCTTTGTGTAGCCATCCATACACCCACTGGGGACCCAACCATTTCTGAATAGAAGATCTTGAGAAATCTTTTGGTTTTACCTCTTTCCACTTAGCTGCCATTCTGATATACAAGTTACTGTGCCTTTTAATTTATATTTATCTCTATTGTTTATGAAATGAAGATATAAATATGTAGGTTTTACTTTTGATTTTTCTTTATTTTTTAAAAAATTATACTAATTATTGTACTCATTATCATGTTGAAAGATCCTATCCCTCTCTGTTTCCTCTTTGGTCTTGGCACTGCATTGCACCTTTGTTGGCAGTGACACATTTTACAAATGTTGCTGATTAGTGATGAGCGAGCAGTAAAATGCTCGGATGCCCGATACTCGGGTCAAGCATATTGAAATGCTTAGATGCTCGACCCAAGTACCGAGCCCAATGTTAACCTATAGGGAAACTCGAGCATTTTTATGGCGGCACCCCCGGAGGTCTGAAGAAAGCATAAAAATGTTACAAATGTATAAGAACAGCGCTCAAATGACATGGGAACAGCATGGAGAAGACCCCTGTAAGCATTTCTGACTCCCAGGTCACTGCTGTGAACAATGTTGTCTGAATATTACGCCACTTCTACTTTTTTTTTAGCAGTATTCATTTGCTGCAGCTGTCCATGGTGCTGAAGTAGCACGACAGGATTTCCGAGCATGCTTTGTGCAAAAAATCGGATCCGGGAAACGATCAGATTTTTTCTCAGATCCGGCGCCCATAGACTCCCATGTTATAGGCGCCAAATTGCCCCAGATCCGGGACTGTCCAATTTTTTCCTATTTTTTTCACCGGAGCCCAAAACCGCTGCAGTCTCCGATTTTGTGCACGGTAAAAAAGAGGACAAAATTGGATCAAGGGCCTAAACTCACTTGTGAGACAGTGTCGGTGTATTTTTTTCTTAAATTTAAAGATTAAAAAAAAAAAAAATGGTGTGGGGTACCCCGTAAATTTTAAGTCTAGCAAAGGCTAAGCAGACAGCTGGGGCCGATGTTAGAACCCTGGGAGAGGGGTAATGCCCAGGGTGCTTCCCAGGCTATTAATATCAGCCCCCAGATGAATATTTAGCCTTTACTGGCTATTAAAATGGGGACCCCCCCCCAAAAAATGCAGTGAGGTCCCCCCTATTTTAACAGCTAGCAAAGCCTAAGCAGACACCTGGGGGCTAGTTTAAATAGCCTGGGAAGGGACCAAGAATATTGGCTCCTTCCAAGGCTAAAAACAAGAGCCCTCAGTAGGGATGAGCGAGCAGTGAAATATTTGGACTCGCTATACTCGTATCGAGTAGGTCCCGATACTTGGGTACTCGTTACGAGTAGCGAGTCTAATGTACAATGTTGGCCAAAAGTATTGACACCCCTGCAATTCTGTCAGATAATACTCAGTTTCTTCCTGAAAATGATTGCAATCACAAATTCTTTGGTATTATTATCTGCATTTAATTTGTCTTCAATGAAAAAACACAAAAGAGAATGAAGCAAAAAGCAAAACATTGATCATTTCACACAAAACTCCAAAAATGGGCCAGACAAAACTATTGGCACCCTCAGCCTAATACTTGGTTGCACAACCTTTAGCCAAAATAACTGAGATCAACCGCTTTCGGTAACCATCAATGAGTTTCTTTCAATGCTCTGATGGAATTTTAGACTATTCTTCTTTGGCAAACTGCTCCAGGTCCCTGATATTTGAAGGGTGCCTCCTCCAAACTGCCATTTTTAGATCTCTCCACAGGTGTTCTATGGGATTCAGGTCTGGACTCATTGCTGGCCACCTTAGAAGTCTCCAGTGCTTTCTCTCAAACCATTTTCTAGTGCTTTTTGTGTTTTGGGTTATTGTCCTGCTGGAAGACCCATGACCTCTGAGGGAGACCCAGCTTTCTCACACTGGGCCCTACATTATGCTGCAAAATTTGTTGGTAGTCTTCAGACTTCATAATGCCATGCACACGGTCAAGCAGTCCAGTGCCAGAGGCAGCAAAGCAACCCCAAAACATCAGGGAACCTCCGCCATGTTTGACTGTAGGGACCGTGTTCTTTTCTTTGAATGCCTCTTTTTTTTCTCTTGTAAACGCTATATTGATGCCATTGCCCAAAAAGAGAGAACATTCTTCCAAAACGTTTTAGGCTTTCTCAGGAAAGTTTTGACAAACTCCAGCCTGGCTTTTTTATGTCTCAGGGTAAGAAGTGGGGTCTTCCTGGGTCTCCTACCATACAGTCCCTTTTCATTCAGACGCCGACGGATAGTACGGGTTGACACTGTTGTACCCTCGGACTGCAGGGCAGCTTGAACTTGTTTGGATGTTAGTCGAGGTTCTTTATCCATCATCCGCACAATCTTGCGTTGAAATCTCTTGTTAATGTTTCTTTTCCGTCCACATCTAGGGAGGTTAGCCACAGTGCCATGGGCTTTAAACTTCTTGATGACACTGCGCACGGTAGACACAGGAACATTCAGGTCTTTGGAGATGGACTTGTAGCCTTGAGATTGCTCATCCTTCCTCACAATTTGGTTTCTCAAGTCCTCAGACAGTTCTTTGAGCATGGAGAAAAGAAAGAAGACCAATGTGCTACACAAAACGACACGGGACAGAGGTTGAGTCAACTTTAATCCATGTCAACTGGCTGCAAGTGTGATTTAGTTATTGCCAACACCTGTTAGGTGCTACAGGTAAGTTACAGGTGCTGTTAATTACACAAATTAGAGAAGCATCACATGATTTTTCTAACATTGCCAATACTTTTGTCCACCCCCTTTTTTTTGTTTGGTGTGGAATATTATCCAATTTGGCTTTAGGACAATTCTTTTTGTGTTTTTTCATTGAAGACAAATTAAATGAAGATAATAATACCAAAGAATTTGTGATTGCAATCATTTTCAGGAAGAAACTGAGTATTATCTGACAGAATTGCAGGGGTGTCAATACTTTTGGCCACAACTGTAAGTGAATGGGAAATGCGAGTAATGTCTCTACTGGACCCTATACAGTGTCTGGGGGCTGAGGAAAAGGCTGAAATGGGTGCATGATTGTTTAAAAGCCGGCGGTAAAAAGCTGCTGGCTTTTAAACAATCATTCAGCCAGATCCTCCGCCTCCCATCCCGATCCTCCACTTCCCCCGCCGAGTCCCACCCCGATCCTGAGTTAGGACTGGGCTGGGAGCGCAGCACAAGGGGGCGGAGAGCGCAGGACCCGGGCGGGAAGCCGGCAGTGAAAAGACCACCAACAGCTTTCTCGTTCTGTTCTGCGTTCCCCACTCCCTGATGTACGCTTCCCGCTCCCTGGTTCTGCACTCCCCGCTTGGTCCAAACTTAGGATCGGGCAGAGAGGCGGCGGGGGAGCTGGGAGGGGGCATCAGGGAGCGCAACACCGCACAGGAAAGCTGGCGGTGAAGTCTTCTTACTGCCGCCTTTCCCGACGGTTATTTCAAATGAACAGCTGAGGTATCAGTTGATGCTGATCAGCTGTTCATTTGAAGTAGCCGTGCGGTGCTGTCAGAGTTCATGTGAGTTCATGCTTGACAGCATGAACTCACATGAACTTTCCCACGATCACCCAGCGCACAGCTCAGCTATATCTCTGGTAGAGAACCTCTACCAGAGATGTAGCTGAGCTAAACAGGAAAACTAGATTGGACTACGTTGGACAGAAGATTGTTTATTAATAAAGATGGAGTCTCTAAGTGTTGTTTTGTTTTTTTTCTAATAAAACTTTTTCTCTGTGTGTTTTTTTTTAACACTTTAATGGAAACTAATGGTGGTCATGTCTAATATTGGCATGATCCCATGAATTTCGGGCTTAGGGCCAACTGATAATACAAAGCTGGCTCTAACCCCTCGATTACCCAGTGAGCCACTGCACCAGGGCCCTGGATGAGTTGGGTACAGCGCCAGAAAATGGCACTTCTATGAACATGCCATCTTCTGGGGTGGCTGCGGACTGCAATTTGCAGCGGGGGGGGGGACCCAGAAAGCTTGGGGCTCCCTGTGCTGCGGATTCCAGCCCCCAGCTGCCTAGTTGTACCTGGCTGGACACAGAAATAGCGCGAAAGCCCCACATATTTTTCTTTTTTATTATTTCAAGAAATTCATGAAATATTAAAAAAAGGGCTTCCCTATATTTGTTGTGTCCAGCCAGGTACAAATAGGCAGCTGGGTAGACAGCTGGGGTTGGGGAAGCCCGTTCCTGCCTGCTGTACCTGGCTGGCATACAAAAATACGGTGAAGCACAGTCAAAATATTTTTGAAAAATTCATTAAAAAATAAAAAAAACTATATTAGGGACTGCATCTTTATTAACCCCTCAAGTGACGTGGAGGGGTTAATAAAGATGTAGTCCCTAAATGTGTGTTTTTTTTTAAATTTTTTTATGAATTTTTCCTAAAAAGCTTGACGTGGGCTTCGCCGTATTTTTGTACGCCAGCCAGGTACAGCAGGCAGGAACGGGCTGCGCCCAACTCCCAGCTGCCTATTTGTACCTGGCTGGAAACAAAAATATGTGGGGCTTAGCACTATTTCTGTGTCCGGCCAGGTACAACTAGCGCAGGGAGGCCCAAGCTTTTTCTGGGCCCCCCTCCGCTGCGAAATGCAGTCCACAGCCACCCCAGAAAATGGCACATTCATAGGTGCGCCATCTTCTGGCACTGTATCCAACTCATCCAGGGCCCTGGTGCGTTGGTTCACTGGATAATAAAGAGTTTTAGGGACAGCTTTGCATTATCAGCTGGCCCTAAGCCCGAAATTCAATGGGATCACGCCAATATTAGACATGACGACCATGAATTTCTATTAAAGTTAAAAAAACACAACACAGAGAAAAAAAGTTTTCTCAGAAAAAAAAAACAAAACAACACTTAGAGACTCCATCTTTATTAAGAAAATAATCTTCCGTCCGACATACTCCAAATGGGAAGGACTCTCAGCTCTGCATGCCTCTACATAGACACATGTCTATGCAGAGGGAGAACAGGCTAAGAACTGACTGTGACAGTCAGAGTTCACCCAGGTCATAGCTGGGGCTATGCCCGTGAGTGAACTCTGCCTTCACAGCCACAACACTGCCGAGCGCGGGCGGAAACTGCCGAGTTCAGGCTGAGCAGTGCATAACTCGGAAGTTATTAACTTCCTGAGTTATACACTGCTCAGTCGGCGAAAACTGCCGAGCGCAGGGCAACATGCCGAGCGACGGTTGAAACTGCTGATGCCAACAGAGTGGTGAATAACTCGGAAGTTAATTAACTTCGGAGTTATTCACCGCTCTGTCGGCGCTCGGCAGTTTTCCGCCGGCGCTCGGCAGTGTTGTGGCTGTGAAGGCAGAGTTCACTCGCGGTCATAGCCCCAGTGAACTCTTACTGTCACAGTCAGTTGTTAGCCTGTTCTCTCTGCATAGACGTGTGTCTATGCAGAGGGATGCAGAGCTGAGATTCCTTCCCATTTGGACAACGTCGATGGCTTCTATGAACGTGTCATCTCTGGAGCGGTGCGGACTGCAATTCGCAGTGTGGGGCCCAGAAAGCTTGGGTCTCCCTGCGTTGTGATTCAGCCCCCACTGCCTAGTTGTACCTGGCTGGACACAGAAATAGCGCGAAGCCCCATGTATTTTTTTTTATGATTCAAGAAATTCAGGAATAATAAAGACAAAAGGACTGTGGACTGCAATTCGCAGTCGGGTGGTGCCCAGAAAAAGCTTGGACCTCTTGCGCTGTGGATTCCAGCCCCCAGCCACCAGTGTAACTGGCTGGATACAAATATAGGGCGAGCCCACGTCAGGTTTTTCTATTTTTTTGTAAAAAAAAACTCAAAAAAGGGCTTCCCTGGATATTCCATTGCTAGTAAAGGTAACACCAATCAGTGGGGGATAGCAGCCAATAGCTGCTTGGGTTACCCTTAGCTGGCAATAGAAAATGCAGCAGGAGCCCATGCATTATTTTTAACCCCTAGCCCTAGGTTAGGGGTTATAAGTTTGGGGGTTTATTTTTTTATTTTTAATGATTATTTTCTGCCTCAGCTCCCCCCTCTGCCTCTAGCTCCCTGCGCCTCTAGCTCCCCTATCTACCTCTAGCTCGTCCCTCTGCCTCTAGCTCCTCCCTTCTCCATCATTATAGAATCTCCTCAGTAACAGCTGCCATCTCCTATCTCATTAATGGGAAAGTCTTCACTTAACACAGATTTTACCTCTGAATTGAGAATTTTGATAATAACTAGAAATGAGCAATCTTGTTGGGGGCATTCCGTCTTCTAAATGCTGGAGCCGGGATCGCTGTGCTCCGGTACACGGGGCGGTCGGGCCAGTGCATGCCGCTGGCAGCGTGTGACCGGCTCTCACTTGAGCTCTCATCAGTAGCGTGGTTAATAAACAAAAAAAGTTAAAAACCTCACCTCCCACTCTCGGAAGTCTTTTTCTGTATATAGGTGGAGAGAAGAACATCCAATCAATGACTTTCAAAGACGTATGGGGTCACACATGGGTCCCGAAACGGCAGCACCTGACCTGAACATCCAGACACTCACTCATCTCTAGTAATAACTGATCAATTCTGACCGACAAATAAGCAGATTTATTTGATAAGATATATTACAAAGTTGCTTACTGTAATATTAGTTTATGAAATAAATATTAAAATGACAATTATGCTTTAAGTATTTTGTGTTATCCCAGAAAGCCCCTTTAAATTTTCCGTATCATTAAGATTTCAGCACCACCTAGTGGATAGATACCACCGGGCTCCAACAGAGAACTTTAAATAAGCAGGAAACACGTAGCATCACTACTAGGCAGTCGATTGCGAAAACTGCTGGAATTTTCCTAATTTAATTTTTCATGGAGCAAGCAAATGCTAATAATTAATTATACATTTTATATTATTTTGTGTCTTCAGGCAAATGCAGAAGCAGCAGGAACAGAACTCACAATGGGGTTTACTCCTTGGTATCCAGTCAGTGAGTAACGCAGATGCCGAGCAGATGTGGTCTCATCTGCCTTGTAAATTCTAATGCCATCGCAATAACCTTTTATGATTATAAGCTCTACAGATTTTAATTGCCTGTTAGAGATCAATTTTTGCACAGTTGGTGCTATTTTCTGTAGAAGTAAGTGGTTCTGGGCATATTTATACAACACATCATATAGATAGACATCGAGATATAGTATATATTATTTTAATCTTGAGTCTATAGCAGGCAGATCTGGCTCAGTGCAGATGTATAGAGCGACTTCGCGTTCACGCCTGACTTCATCCAATTCAACATTCACATAGTCACCACAATGCAATTAACTGGCAAATAATGGGATCATGATACATTAGAATAACATGAAGGAGAGGTACCTAATCCCTTTTTCCTTTTTTTTTTCCATTGTTTCTTATAAAACATTTACATGCACGCTGCTTTTAATAAAGTCATTCGCAAAGTTTGCCCTTGTATATATCAAGTTGAACCATCGTCCATTTGTTTTATGATTGGAATCAACTTAATCTTACATTTTCCAGTCCACTAACTGCACTTGTCAAAGGCTCTTGAAATATATTTAAACCTGAAGGATCAATCATCCGGCTGCAAATGCGGATTTTAATCCCAGCAGGAGTTAAATGTTTTGCAAAAGTAATGTGAACAGTGTTTTATTATGATGAGAAATCATGTTAGATTATTCATGGTGTGCACCCTATTTACACATAATATATACCTAAGCCAAGTGACATTCAAAGTCATTCAGTGGTAAAAAAAGAATTAAAAATGTATTGGTTATCATGGACCCCCGAAATCAGAAATTCATGGTTTGAACTGTGACTATGTATCATATTGTATTACCAATTAATACCATATTAGAGCAAATGGACATCATAAGGCTAGGGCTTTATCTTGACATTGTGTCAAAATCCGGTCATGGTAAAATCGGCAATGTGACCTTTCTGTTTTAAGGTTTTCTTGATATTGTGTCAAATGTTAGTCTTATTAAAATCTGCAATGTGACTTTAACATTTCCCTATGGAATAAAAAGATAAAGGAGACTTGATGTTGTGGGATTTCTTTCAATAGTCGCAACTACAACTTTTGTTTCTATAGAACAGAGGTCTCTAGGTTTTTAGACCTTGAGAGCCACATTCAGCTCTGAGAGAGGTCCACGAGCCACATCCCAGCTCTGAGAGAGGGTCCCACAGAGCCACACATCCAGCTACTCTGAGAGAGGGTCAACATAGCCACATTGTAGCTCAAAGAACAGGTGTGAGCCACATTTAGCTCTGAGAGAGGTTCCTTAGTCACATCCAGCTTTAGAGACGTCTGTGAGAGAGGTCGCATTGCTCTGAGAGATGATGTGAGTCTGACATCCAGCCCCTGAAAAGAAGGTTGTGGGGCTAACATCCAGCTCTAGAGAGATGGAGTGTGAGACACATCCGCTCTGAGAAACGTTCCAGGCCACATCCAGCTCTGAGAGAGGGTCGCTAACCACATTTCGCTCTGAGAGAGGATCGTGAGCCACACCCAGCTCTGAGAGAGGTTTGCAAACCACATCCAGCTCCCACTCCCTCACAGTAGTGACACCATGAGCCCCCATTACCACTATAATGATAACAAAAGCTTTTCCGCAGAAATCACACTGAGGCATTATTCTAAGATCCGGGGGTTCCTACCTTACCCCATCCTAATCTACTCTCCTGTGTGGAGCTTCTCACTAAAATTCTCCATCTGAAGACCTGTTATTCATATGGTTTGCTAGACCAGGTGCATATGGACAGTCATCAACTACACATCACGGGCCCATGGAGAAGATTGTCACATCACAGTTGTAGCACACCACGTATTACATTGGGGCATACGTATTAGAGGGGACTCCAGCTAATAGAAAAATGTACTTAAAAGGTCACTGTTGGTTGAATAAGCTTTGCATAAATCAATAGGACAAGTAAATAAAGACATTTTTAATTATATTAGATCAGAGAAATAAGAGTGACAGATTGTATTCCTGCTTTTTATTAAAAGCTTTAACTGACTGTATAGCTAGATTCATAGCTACACTGCTTAGCATTACCATATTATACACAGGCAACTGCTACATAAAAACATTTTAAACAAATAGGAGGGCAAAAAATTATATCTGTGAAAACCGCATGGAAGATTATAGCAACTACTCCCAACCAGAGATAGACTATGCACAAGGAAAACTAGTGAAAAATTACTAACCTGTGGGAGCGTGACCTGGGAGTAAATGCCGCTGATCGCATGAGCTGAGAGCTCCCGTGCCAACTGCTAACAAGCGGCAACTAACAATAGATTCCCCCGACCTGATCTCCGGTCCTGCCTGCCAGGGTGTCGTAAGAGCGGTCGAGATGCAGAAAGCCTCTTCAAAAAGACGAGGTGAGCCGAAGAAAGTGATGGATTTCTTAGTGGCGGAGAAGCCCCCTGCCACAGCAGCTTAGATGGCACAGGATCCCCCTCACTCTCCCTTCTCCTCCTCTCGCGCCTCCCGCTGCCCGAGGGAGAGCTTGGATAGAGAGGTGTAGAATGCCCCTGTCACGCAGCGATATCTGCGGGGACTCATGAGCTCGTTAATAGAGATGAGCCACCACCCTAGTGTTCGAATTCAATTCAGTTCCTCGAACACCCTCGAGCACACTAAAACACTAGGGTGGTGGTCAATTTCAGTTCCGCAATGTATATACATACTTGCAGAACTGAAATGAAGTAAAATCAAGGGTTTAAAATAAAAAAAATCGATACTCACCTCTCTAATCCATCCAGCGACGTTTCCAGCACTGCCTACCTGTCGGAGATGTGATCCTGATAGCGTTTCCCGGTGAAATGACGAGTTCTCGCGATAACTCATCATGTGACCGGAAACCGCTGCCGAGATTATGATGTCACCACAGGTCCTACAGGCCCTCACTAGTAGTGAATAGTAGTGAGGATCTGTAGGACCTGCGGTTACCTGTTAGCTAATAGACTGATGGAGGTGGTACCAAGTTTGGTGGGTCCGGACCAGGTGGGGTTCATAGCTGGGGCAGGCAAAAGATGGGGCCAGGAGGATGATCGACCTTATTCGGGTGGTTGTCCCCAGCATATTCCTGTCATTAGACGCAGAGAAGGTGTTTGACAGGGTACACTGGGGGATACCTAAAATCTGTCTTGGGGAAATTTGGACTACAGGCAGTATTGTCTCTTTACTCTCACCCTAATACAAGGGTTCTGTCATCTGGCTTCCTCTCGCCAAGTTTTCAAATTACCAATGGGACCCAGCAGGGATGCCCGCTGTCCCCGGTGATATTTGCTTTGGCCATTGAGCCCCTATCAGAACGATCCGCACTGAGCCGGACATTACGGGTATGGCAGTGGGACATAGTAGGCGTGTCATTGGACTTTATGCTGATGATGTGATCATCTCTTGCTCGAGTGTCACTAAATCCCTCCCAGCTATTATGAAAGTATTAGGGAGTACACCTTAATTTCTTATTACAAACTCAATGCCTCAAAGTCAATAATTCTCCCTATAAATATACCCCAGGTTTTAATGAACCAGTTTAGTTTGGATCTTCCTTTTATATGGTGTCCTGAAGGTATCCCATACCTGGGCATAAAGGTTATGTACATCACATAAATTAGCCCAAACTAACTTTGAAAATATTTTCACTAAACTTGTCAAGGATATAATGTTCACCCCCTACATAAACTCTCTTGGAAGGCCAGGCTCCACGCTTTCAAGATGCTTCTCCTTCCAAAACTCATTTATAGTTTCCCGTGCATCCCTGTTGCGATCCCATTGAAACTCTTAGGGAAAATACAGAATCTAGTGAACAATTATATCTGGGCCAATGGGAAGCCAAGAGTTTCTTGCTATGTTATGTATTTACCCCTCCACAAGGGAGGCATGTGGGTACCTAAACTAATAGATTATCATAGAGCAATAATTTTGGAAGAGGCTAAGGCCTGGTGGACCGCTTCAGATCACATGAGGTGGGTTCAGATAGAAATGAACTATGCACTACAAGGCTCGTTGAAAGCAAGTCTAGCTGCTGAATCATTAGGCCCAACGAGCTGGACACCACTCTTGGACACTATGCAAACGTTAATTTCCACTTAGAGGGCAATGCCAAGTAAGTGGACATGCCTTCCCCCACAATACATTTCCACCAAAGCATTATAGGTGCACATCCCAGACCTGAACCTGATGAAATGGGTGGACTTGGGCAATAACACCTTGGCGGAGATTTTGGAGGAGGGGAAATTTCCCTCCTTTGAATCCTTTACGCAAAATTCCCTGGACTGCCGCTCATTGTTTCTGCAGTTTTTAAGGGGAAGCCACTGCATTAAATCCAGAGAGCCTTCAACTATGTCCTACCTGAAAAAATTTTTGCTCTCTGATCCAAAAAATTTCTCCTCTGTTTTGGAGACAGTGTGGGGAATGGGGAACAATGGCACATATGTGGTGGTTCTGTCCTAAACTACCTTCATACTGGACGGTGGTATCCAGCCTTAATGGATCTATTACAGGATTAAGGGAACCCCTGTCCCTCAGCTGGCAATACTTAAACATAAACATAGGGAAATTTCCTCCACTACTTAGGGGCATAGTGTCCTATATCCTGATAGCGGCTTGACTATGTCTGGCAGCTAGGTGGAAGACACACACTCCTCCTTCCTTGGCTGAAGTGGTTCAGAAAACTAATTGGATTTTTCAACAGGAATACTTCTTAGCCTTGGACAAATCCAGTAAAACAAGAACTTTCGAAAGTTGGAAAGTATGGGCGTCTCACCTGCTGGCCGAACCGATTCCCCAGAGACTTTTAAAAAGCTCAAAACCGGAACAGGAAACGCTCCTCATAGGAGCCTATTATAACCGCCTCCGGCGTATATGATTACCGCCTCCAGACATTATGGCCACAATTATTAATAATATTTATTATTTTTAAACAGTGATAACAGTTTGCTCTTCCAGATCAGGAAAAAAATGCGAATATGAAAGGCCCCTAAGGCAGCCTATTACACCCCCTGATTGAAGTCCTGTATATATAGCCCTTTCACTATTTCTCTGAACATGGCTCTCCATCAAACTCCACCAAACCTAATAGGTCTACACAGATTGGTTGGTGATGACTCATGCAGCCTTTACCAACCCCCCATGTCTTCAAGATGGCTGGATCATCATTGTAAATAAACACCTGTACTCTGTCACCCCCACCTCATTGTAGATTATAAGCTCTTATGAGCAAGTTGTTTTTTTTTATTTTGTATTGCTTTAATTATTGTATTATTGTATTTTTTATAACTGCTACTTATGACATGTCCCCTCAGAATTTTAAAGGGCTGAGGCATATGTTGGTGCTATATAAATAAAGATTATTATTACATAAAGATTAGTATAAAAAAAAAAGGAGTGCTACCTTCAGCTCTGGTACCTGCTATGTCTATTGGTATCTATGTCTTAAAGAGGACCTGTCACCAACCATACATGTTGAGCTAAGGGCAGCACTGAATGCAGCATGTCTGCTGCATTCAGGCAAGGGGTTCTCCATGTCTGATGGCGCCCGTTACCCGAGATAATACTTTAGTAAAACTTATAAGCTGGAGCCAAGTAGGCTGTCCCTGGTGCGGCTGCCTGTGTCTCTGTGCCGCCTCCCTGCTGCCAATCACGTCCTCCTCGCTCTGTCTGTGCTGGTGACGCAGTAGGTAATGTTGCAAAACAAAAAGGAAAAGAGGCGCAAATGTGTAGGATCCCCTTATTAAAAATATCCAACTATACAGTTGAAACGCGTAGTGGAGCTGTGAGGGGAGTTAATAAAAGGTTTGCCATTTATTAAAACATCTTATATGTCCGCTTGATCCTTAGAGCGCTCCTAATCAGACCGCCATTACTATTTTTTGCAGCAGGTAATGTTATCTCAGCCTCCGGCTGCCTGTCCCGCCTCCTGCTGTGACATGAAATCATTTCCCCGCCCAGCTGCATGTTATGCTATGGAGCTGGGCGGGGAAATGCTCTGACATCACAGCAGGAGGCGGGACTAAGCATTACCTCGCTCTGCCTGCGTCACCAGCACAGGAAGCAGAGACAGAGCGAGGAGGACGTGATTGGCAGCAGGGAGGCGGCACAGAGACACAGGCTGCCGCACCAGGGACAGCCTTCTTGGCTCCAGCTTGTAAGTTTAACTAAACTATTATCTCGGGGTACCAGCCGCCATCAGACATGAGGGACCCCTTGCCTGAATGCAGCAGACATGCTGCATTCAGTGCTGCCCTTAGCTTCATATCCATGGGGGGGGTGACAGGTCCTCTTTAAATACATGGATCTATTTTGAATACAGCAGCAATACTACAAGCAGCCATCCTTGGATCTCTGGTGCTTTCTCTGTTATGGAGGTGAAGGAATATTGTCATTGTGTCACCTGGGTCAATTAGCAGGAACTCAAGTAGACGAGACTAATGTAACCACTGAAGTGACGCCAATAGGCGACTTATTATTTTTTTTATTTCTCTGCAACAAATTTAATTACATATTTCAAAGAAAGGAAGACCCACAGTGGCTATAGAATTATGTAATATTTTTAACTAAGTAGGGAAAATTCACTAATTAATTTGTAGTTAAAGGTGCAGTGTGCTGTCTATTTCATTTACATTTTCAATTGTGTGGTGCACAGGAATTAATCATATATTGTTAATATGATGCATATTTACATTCAAGGACACAGTGTGGGGCATTTTTTTTGTTTAGGAGAAAAATATATGTTCAATGTTAGTGTGGCACCCCCGCGGGGGATTGCCACGGGATCCACCGGTACAAGGAGGGAGTTACACCTTGGTTAGCACAGCACACCACACCTTCCACCCCAGACCTGAAGGGGGAGCTCTACTTAAGTCAGTTCCCCTTTAAGAACATCCAGGCCTGAGGGGAGGAGTTAGTCAGTCCCAGAGTGAGTCTGAAGTTAGTTCCTGTGAGGAGAGAGAAGAGAGAGGAGATGGAGGAGCTGGTCGCTGGGAGAGATCCAGGCCCAAGACCAGGGACGACTGACCGCTGTGCGCACCCTAGGGAAAGGGTCGGAGGCAAGTGGAGAAAGCAGGAAACTGAGGAAGGGAATCTGTTGCTTCAGCCCTTTAGTACACCCGGGCACTGGAGTCCGATGCTGCCAGCATCCAGAGCTACAGCAAAAGCCTGGAAGACTCAGGAGGAGTTCAGCCCTGAGGAGAGCAAGTAAGAGACACTAAACTGACCAATCACAGGACCAGGGGCCATAAGAGGAACAGGGACCCCGCAGAAGAACCTCATTGTCCGTTTAGGAAAAAGCCCAGAGAGGGAAAAAAAGCGGTGGGTTCAGGCTCAGGCAGGACTCATCCCACACCACAGAGCATGGACACAGAGGAGGCCTAAGGTGGAAGTCCCAAGTATGCAACGGGGACCTGGTTAATACCCTGGACTGTACCTGTTACCCTGTCAACAGTAAAAGGTACCGAACAACAATCCCTGTGTGTCTGTGTGCCTATCTAACCGCCGCAATTCACCGCTGTGTCAGCAAAGACTTAACTACTACTCCCCTCATCCATCCCCGCTGCCCTGAGGTAAAGCTCCACCTGTGGGGAGCTGTACCACATTCTGCTGCACCCACCATCACCTCAGCGGCCGGCTGCAGCGCTGGTATACCCGTTACCAGGTACCCTAGGTGGCGTCGCATTAACAATCCCCTTATTCCCCCCACCGTTCCCCGCCATTGAGGGTCCAGGGCATGGGACCGGGGATCGACCAGCTGTGAACCCCCATCAAAGCCGCAAGCAGCCCCAGTACCCGAGTACCCCATACCCTGTCGACCGCCTCATTAGGTTCAGGGGCACAATGATTTGTTGAAAAAGGAGGGGAAGCGTTCTGCGGAGGGGAACTGCCATATGAGCGCAGGGACCACAAGTCCCTATGTTTATTATGGGGAGGCACGGTGCTGCGCTTGACTGCGCCTGACCGTGCGCTCCCATTCATTTCCCTGTGTGATTTGTACGCATGTGCATGCTTGCTTACAAATCACACACTCTCGTCCGCACCCTGAACGCGACATGTCGCGTTCCTGGTGCGGACGACAATGTATGATTTGTATGCAAGCATGCATACAAATCACACAGGGAAAAGAATGGGAGCGCACGGTCATGCGCAGTCAAGCGCAGCACCGTGCGTCCCTATGATAACCATACTGCAAAATATAAAAAGGGGGGGACAAGAGGCGCAATAGTGCCCTATCACTAGTGACACTAGTGTAATATGGTGGTGCTGTGGAGCCACTAACCTGGTCCAGTTGTGGTCCCCACAACTGGTTTGAAGGCGTTTAGGAATCAATGTTCCAAGCTGCTGCAGGACCTACACCTACCACTGGATAGTGGTATGTTCCAAGAGAAATGATGGGAGTGATGGTGTGCCACGGTCCGCGCTGCTCTGGGTTCAAAATAACTCACCAAAGAGCCAAACAACTTGTCATCCTCTTTATTTCTCCTTCTCCTACGCGTTTCAGCGCCACACCCGGATACTCCCTGAGGAAGGCGTCGGGTGTGGCGCTGAAACGCGTAGGAGAAGGGGGAATAAAGAGGATGACAAGTTGTTTGGCTCTTTGGTGAGTTATTTTGAACCCAGAGCAGCGCGGACCGTGGCACACCATCACTCCCATAATTTCTCTATGATAAACATAGGGATTTGCGGTGCCTGCGCTCACATGGCAGTTACCCCCCGCAGAACGCTGCGGAGGGGAATGCCAGTGTGAAGGCACCCTTATAGCTTGGAGAAGTTGTTGTGTTGGTCTGGAACAGATGGAGAAGAAAAGAAAGAAAACAACACCAATGAGATGAGCAGTCACCTGTAAGTCACTGAATGTAGGTGTTTATTATGACTTGCAGAGAAATGATGGGTAGAAACAGTCCTATTTGTAAAAAAAAGTCCCTTCTTATGTATATCGCTGTACAAAGATAGTAAAACATAAAAAAATATGGAAAATTGGATATGATCATAATTGATTGACCCAGAGGCAATGACAGAGCTGCTATTTTTGGTTCAACCTACGGTACTTTATTAATAAACTGAAAATAAAGAGATCAAAATGTCATATATACAGCTCAAAATTGGACTAGTAAAGACAGCAGCTTGTCCTACATCCTAACGAAAACAAGTGCTCACATAGCTCTGTCTATGAAGAAAGAAAGGTATGGGTCCGAGGAAACGACAAACAAATTATGTTTATAAATGATTTTTTGTGCAAAAGTAGAAAAATCTGGAAAAAAATTAAGTAGATCTGATATCGCCATATTAGTTTAACCCAAAGAATAAAGATATGTCAGCTACACTGAGAGGCCAACAGTATTTTACACAAAAAATGAATTGCTTTATTTGTTCAGCAGATACAGCAGGTAAAAAGAGTAAGGCTGTGTTCACACGCTGCGTATTTGTCGCATTTTTTTACGTGCGTTTTTTTAAGGGGAAAAACATGCTTTAAAAAAAACGCAAGAGAACAACTTCAATTGCGCTTTTTTACGTGCGTTTCTTCCAGTGCTTTTAATGGGGCCTATGGAAGAAACGCGCGTAAAAAACTGGAAAGAATTGACATGTTCATTCTTTTTACGCGCGCGTTTTTTGCTCCAAAAACGCTGCGTAGAATTACGCGACGTCTGAATGGCACAAAGTCCATTCACTTTGCTAGGAAACGCAAACGCACATGCGTTTTTGGGGCAAATGCGCGCGTAAAAAAACGCGACAAATACGCAGCATGTGAACGCAGCCTAAAACTAAAAAGTATAGAAATAATGTCAGACTTTAACCTTTCTGTTCTTTATTTAGTGTTAGCAAAAGTTAGATAATACATAATATGTTTTCCAAAATGGTGCCACTAAGAAATGCAGCTCATACTGCAGAAAATAAGCCCTGATGCAACTACCGTATATACTCGTGTATAAGCCAACCCGTGTATTAGCCGACCCCCCTACTTTTGCCCCCAAAACCTGGGAAAACCTATTGACTCGTGTATAAGCCGAGGGTGGACCCCAGCACAAGTATACAGCTCCCAGCAGTGTGGTATACAGCAGCCCCAGTGGTAGTATACAGCAGCAGCCCCAGTGGTAGTATACAGCAGCAGCCCCAGTGGTATATACAGCAGCAGCTCCAGTAGTAATATACAGCAGCCCCAGAGGTATATACAGCAGCCCCAGTGGTAGTATACAGCATCCCCAGAGGTAGTATACAGCAGCCCCAGAGGTAGTATACAGCAGCCCCAGTGGTAGTATACAGCAGCCCCAGAGGTAGTATACAGCCCCAGTGGTAGTATACAGCAGCCCCAGAGGTAGTATACAGCAGCCTCAGAGGTATATACAGCCCCAGTGGTAGTATACAGCAGCCCCAGAGGTATATACAGCCCCAGTGGTAGCATCCAGCAGCCCCAGAGGTATATACAGCCCCAGTGGTAGTATCCAGCAGCCCCAGAGGTATATACAGCCCCAGTGGTAGTATCCAGCAGCCCCAGAGGTATATACAGCCCCAGTGGTAGTATACAGCAGCCCCAGAGGTATATACAGCCCCAGTGGTAGTATACAGCAGCCCCAGAAGTATATACAGCCCCAGTGTAGTATACAGCAGCCCCAGAGGTATATACAGCCCCAGTGGTAGTATACAGCAGCCCCACAGGTATATACAGCCTCAGTGGTAGTATCCAGCAGCCCCAGAGGTATATACAGCCCCAGTGTAGTATACGGAAGCCCCAGAGGTATATACAGCCCCAGTGGTAGTATACAGCAGCCCCAGAAGTATATACAGCCCCAGTGGTAGTATATAGCAGCCCCAGAGATATATACAGCCCCAGTGGTAGTATCCAGCAGCCCCAGAGGTATATACAGCCCCAGTGGTAGTATACAGCAGCCCCACAGGTATATACAGCCCCAGTGGTAGTATACAGCAGCCCCAGAGGTATATACAGCCCCAGTGTAGTATACAGCAGCCCCAGAGGTATATACAGCCCCAGTGGTAGTATACAGCAGCCCCACAGGTATATACAGCCCCAGTGGTAGTATCCAGCAGCCCCAGAGGTATATACAGCCCCAGTGTAGTATACAGCAGCCCCAGAGGTATATACAGCCCCAGTGTAGTATACAGCAGCCCCAGAGGTATATACAGCCCCAGTGGTAGTATACAGCAGCCCCACAGGTATATACAGCCCCAGTGGTAGTATACAGCAGCCCCAGAGGTATATACAGCCCCAGTGTAGTATACAGCAGCCCCAGAGGTATATACAGCCCCAGTGGTAGTATACAGCAGCCCCACAGGTATATACAGCCCCAGTGGTAGTATCCAGCAGCCCCAGAGGTATATACAGCCCCAGTGTAGTATACGGCAGCCCCAGAGGTATATACAGCCCCAGTGGTAGTATACAGCCCCCCTCCCCCTCCTTATCATGTCCCCCCCCCGGGCTGCGGCAGCTGTCAAAATAACAAACACTTTATACATCACCTTCCGGCGCAGCTACTCCGCTCCTCCGGTCCTCCGCTCGCCGGCTTCTTCTTCTTCTTGTGCCGACTTCAGTGACCGCGCGCAGGAAATGACGTCATCTCCTGCGCCCGGTCACATGACACCGGCACAAGCAGGAAGAAGAAGCCGGCGAGCGGAGGACCGGAGGAGCGGAGTAGCTGCGCCGGAAGGTGATGTATAAAGTGTTTGTTATTTTGACAGCTGCCGCAGCCTGGGGGGAAACATGATAAGGAGGGGGGGCTGTTTATTACTCTGGGGGACCCATATTAAGGAGGGGGGCTGTGTAGTGCAATATGCACGGCATCCCCCCGCCGCTGATGGACGGGGGGATGCCGTGCATATTCATTGCACTAATGAGGCGGCCCCACGTGACCGCCTGCGGTCACTGCGGCCCCCTCCTGCCTCCTCCAGCCCCCGGTCACAGCCCCCCCCCACAGCATACCGTATGACCCGTGTATAAGCCGAGGGGGGGACTTTTCAGCCCAATTTTTGGGCTGAAAAACTCGGCTTATACACGAGTATATACGGTAAGTTGAAAAATGGGAAAAAAAAACTCTAAAACTGATAAAAAACAAAAAAAAATGTTTGTCATAAAGGTCAAAACAGGCTGTAAAGGGAACTTGCCATACCTTTTTGTTATTAAACCGCCCCAATGTTATTTACATTATGTGTGCATTAGTAACCTGTATTTTTAAGTTGTTGTATCCCAAAAAAGCACGTTAGATACTTAGATCTTTTCATTAGCTAGCTGCCCAAACAGTCATCTGGGCGGTTGAAAGACATGTCACTTAACTGCAAACATGATGAAACTAATCTATAATCCTCTGTAAAAGGATCTTTGGTGATGTCATGGCTAGACATGAGCGCTGTTCAATCGAACATGTTCGCCAATTTCAAATTCGACCTGTTTTGGTCTATGTTCGAGTCATTCGACGAATGTGAACATTTTGCTAAAAATTCAGTAATTTGAGGTTATGTTTGATAACGGTTCATTGACCAAAAGCGTTACTGACTTTTCACTGTAATGATTTTGTTCAACGTTATTATGAGTTTCAGCGTCTAGGAATAGTGGGTGGGAGGGGGGCTGGGGAGAGGTCTGTGGTCAAATAATGCAGATGTTCATTTTTCTTCATTTTTGCGCACAAGGGCTTGTGTCATTGGCTGGGTATGTAACATGTCCTTGCCATATAAGAACCGGACATTTACCCTCCTTGCCATTTTATCAGTGTTGGAGCTTAGTGTCAGACGCCGCCGCTGCTGCTGTGTGCGCTACAAGGATAGTTAGATAGTGATTTCATTCCAAGTTAGATAGAGATAGTTAGTAGATTTAGGGACTACTTCCAAGAACAGCCCTTTTTAGGGCTTAAAAGCACTGTGTGCCAGGTAGGTCTGCTCCAGTGCTGTACAAGCGTTTTTTACAGCATCTGGCCAAATCTAGCCAAGTAAATCCTTTTTAGCTAGTAGCACTGGTGTAGCACTGATGTGAAGAAAACTACACCTCCTTTCTTTACCAGCCTTTTTTCAGCATCTATCCAAGCAAATCCTTTTTGGCTAGTAGCAGTGTGTGCCAAGCACTGGTGTAGCACTGTTCTGAAGAAAGCTACACCTCTTGTGTTTACTAACCTTTCTTCACTGCATCTAGCCAAGCAAATCCTTTTTGGCTAGTAGCAGTGTGTGCCAGGCACTGGTGTTGCACTGTTGTGAAGAAAGCTACACTTCCTGTCTTTACTAGCCCTTTTTTACTGCATCTATCCAAGCAAATCCTTTTTGGCTAGTAGCAGTGTGTGCAAGGCACTGGTGTAGCACTGTTGTGAAGAATGCTACACTTCCTGCCTTTACTAACCTTTTTTTTATTGCATCTAGCCAAGCAAATCCCTTTCAACTAGGTGCAGTGTGTGCCAGGCACTGGTGTAGCACTGTTGTGAAGAAAGCTACACCTCCTGTGTTTACTAGCCTTTTTTACTACATCTAGCCAAGCAAATCCTTTTTGGCTAGTAGCAGTGTTTGGATAGGTAGCTGTGGTGCAGTATTCTGTTGAAATCTACTGCCATGCAGCACAGAAAACAGTTTTGTATTACATCTGCCCAAACCTACTTACCAAAACCTATTTAGGGTAGTACCACTGATTGACTAGGTAGCTGTGGTCCAGTGTTTTGTTGAAATCTACCACCACACAGCACAGAAAATAGTTTTGTATTGCATCTGCCCAAACCTACTTACCAAAATCTATTTAGGTTTGGCCACTCAGCTCTGCTAGTTTTACATCCATAGTTTTTGTGCCAACAACAACAGCAGAGTTGCCAATTAGTTACCCTCAAATATGAGTGGTAAAAGGTCTGCTGATGGTGGAAAAGGGAATAGGCATGTTGGAAAGGGTAAAAATCTTTGTGTCCATGGGGTAGGTGCTAAAGTAACAGAAACATCTGCTGAACAAATAGCGTCTTCAAGCCAAACTAAAATGTCTACTTCTTTTCGTAGATTATCTGCTATAATCCCTTTGTTATGCAGCAGAACATCGCTAAAACTTGTAGATGAGGCCCAAAAAGTGCAGGTGCAGCAATTGATATCAATCACTCCATCAAGTAGGCTCTCCTTCACCTCAACTTCAACATCACAAACACTCCAGTCCTCAGAGGTGTCACCCTGATAGCACTTGCTTCCTCACAGCTCACAAGTCTTCAGCCGCCTTAATAACTATGGGTTAACACAGATGGGTGAGTCTGCAGAGCTGTTCACTCATACTATAGCCTGGGAATCAGAGGTCTGCTCCAAAGCTTCATTGAGTCAAGATGAGGAAATGATCTGCACCGATGCCCAAAATCTTTGTGAGTCGGATCCAGGCCCAGATGAAGAAGGGTCCAAATGTAGACCCTCATTCCCAGACTGTAACCCCTGTTGGTGGAGACAATGAGGCAGATGATGATGAGACTCAGATACATGATTTGAACAACAACTTGACTTTGTGCTCAGGGCAGTAAGAGGTTGGCTCTGAGGACGATGAATGTGAGAGCACACAGGGTGATGATGAGGTTGGAGATCCCACTTACTGTCAACCTACAGGCAGGCAGTTGATGAGCTCAACAGAAGTGGTTGAGGAGAATGCTAGAGACGAGGTTAGGTTGTGGTTTCCTGGACTGAGACCGAGTCCTGGAAGCATGTCAGCCACATATCTGCCTATGTGTAGAAAGCATGATGGCTCTGCAGGTCGCATGGGTGCTAAGCCTTGCCTAGCCTGGACCTTTTTTCAGATTGCAAAGGATGACCCAACTCATGTTATCTGCAAAATTTGTAAACAAAATCTGAGAAGAGGCCTAAAAATCAATAGTTTGAGTACTTCATGCATGAACCATCACATGAACATGAAGCATAAGTCACAGTGGGAAGCTCACTGTACTACACTGCGGCCTTGCGGGCCTGGCCAACCACCGTCTGCCCCATCAAGTGCTTCTGCGGCTTCTTCATCCTCTGTGACTTTGGGGACAGCTGTCACACAGGCTTTTGGCCGCAGAACTTCCACCTCTTTACCAGCAACAGGCAGTGTGATTGACAGGTCATCAGCTGTTTTGGAAGCGGAAACACCTGTTGGTGTTGAGTGCTGTCAGACATCGAGAGCACCACCTTTTTATGAATGCGACATAATATGTCTGTAAACAGCAGGAATAGGGCACCGGAGCGTGTCAGCTCCCGGGAGGGAAAGCACAATGAAGGAGATAGCGGTCCAAAGCACACGGCGGTGCCAGCCAAACAGCACGACATCAATGTTCAATATTGAAGAAAAGGCAGCACTCACCGGAGTAGTTTTCGTGCAGTTTATTGCAGACGGCACATTGCTAGATGCAGGGAGGGGAGGGAGTGCAGAGGAGACGACGGCACCGTTTCACGCTACAATGCGCTTCTACGGGTCACGAGTTAATGGCGTGCAACTCACTTCCTATATAGGAGGAGCCTGCACCATAAGTAAACGTCACCATTAACCCTTAAGATGTGAATACAAATAAATCTTTAAAATCAAGATTCCACATTAAAACTGAAAGTGAAAGAGCAGAACAGTAAACTTACAAATTTATACAGTTACAATTATTCTGTCACTATAAGAACATAGTACAAAATAGCGAAAACAGAACAGATGGAAGAAGCAAAACCGGGCAGAGTTACCATAGAAACCAGAATGCGGACGTAATGTAGCAAAATGCTATTCAAGATAATGAAATATCATTCCATACCATCGGGAAGAAAATGAGATGATTAAATCATAGAAGACAAATTGTCCAATATTATCTCAATACGACACTATCTGAACAACCTGATTGCGGAATATACTGGCACTATAATTTTAATTTAAAAGTAACTCTCAATCAATTGATCTAAATAGCACCACATCTTAGCTTCAAATACAACTACAAAGTAGCCCATAGTAGACTACAGACCACTACATATCAGCAATCCACCAATTAGTGTTACGTTGTATTAATTGCCGCTCTGATTACATAGACTCGTCCGCCCGGCACAAGCAACTGCCGCTTACTCCTAGGGCAGACATGGACAACCACTGAAAATGACAAAAAATGAAGAAAAGATGAACATTCACAAGGAAACAGAGTAAGACAAAATGTGGCCAGAAGCACAAATTCAACATGGCTACCTTCAATGGAGGTGGTCTTTAGATATATAATAATATAATATAATAGTATAACATAACCTTTAAAGCAACAAGCACGTGACCTTCCACTCTCACTGACACTAAAAAACCGACCTATAGGAAGACGGCCATATCAATCTTATCATTCAAGCCAGCTGGACCCTGAGCACACGAGTTCAAGATCCAGTTGGCCTCGGTTTGTAACAGCTTTTTATGTACATCTCCACCCCTCCTGGAATGAAAAACTCTCTCTATGCCCGCAAACTTCAGCACCGTAGGGTCACCATCGTGGTGATCCCTGATGTGTTGAACCAATCTAGGGGACCCTTTGCCGGTCAGTACTGAATTGAAATGCTCCCTTACTCTAACGTTCATAGAACGTATGGTTTTCCCGATGTAATATCTTTGGCATGGACACCATAAAATGTACACAACCCAACTGGTGCGGCAATTTATGAATGTTTGTGTTTTATTAACTAGTGCCCCAATTCTTACCGTAGGGCCACTCTCTAAATACCTGCACCAGTTGCAATGTGAACACTTAAAGTTCCCTTTTAAAGGGTTAGAATTTAACCAGGAGGGGCTACCTTGTAATGGTCTAATCCTTTTTTGGACTATAAGATCACCGATATTTTTACTTCTCCTATATGTCGTAACTAATTGCGGAGTAACCTTCGAAAAGGTCTTGTCGTTTTCGATCACGTGCCAGTGACGCTTTACTGCTGCAGTAATGATACTATACATAGGGCCGTACTTGAAATTAAAGTAAAATTTTCTCGACCTTTTATTATCATTATCGTTATCAGGAACCAATTCCAATGAGCCCTCCTTCCTTGTGCCGCCATGTTGTTGTACTTTCTCTCTGGCTTTCTTTAGAATGTGAGGGGGATAACCCCTATAGGAGAGACTTTTCACCAGAGCTTCCGTCTGAGATAAAAAACCTTCAGAGGTGTTATTTAACCGTTTTAACCGCAGAAGCTGACTGAATGGCAGTGCCGCTTTCGTATATTCAGGGTGGGCGCTCCTATAATGAAGCAGGGAGTTGGTGGCTGTCTTTTTCTTAAAGACAGACCGAACCAGCCCCTTATCAGTAAGATCCAATTTAACATCAAGAAATTCCAGACTAGACCCACCAAACACTGACGTGAACGACATATTGAAGGTATTGTGATTAAGATAGTCTACAAATTTACCGAAGATTTTATCATCGCCTTCCCATACGACCAACACGTCATCCACGTAGCGGATATAATATTTGATATTTATCAAAAATGGGTTGTTCTCCGTATAAATGTAGGTATCTTCAAAAGCAGCCAAAAATAAATTGGCCAGGGTACATGCGACGGGGGTACCCATCGCTGTCCCTACCCTTTGGACATACCATTGGTCCAAAAAGTTGAACGCATTATTCTCAAGAATAAGGCTCAGTGCATGAGAGACAAAATCACTAACATCCCTATCTACCTTGTTCTTCTCAAAGAGATCATTGATAACTTTAACAGCCAATGACTGGGGAATCCTTGTGTAAAGACTCTCCACGTCAATTGATGTTAAATTAAAGTTTTCACTCCAAACTATATGATCGACTGTTCTTACAAAATCAAATGAATCTTTTACCAATGATGGAACTGAAGCCAAAAACGGGTGTAAGAACCAATCCAAATATTTGGAGAGTGGTTCAAACAGCGAGCCCACTGCAGACACAATAGGTCTGCCCGGGGGCTCACTCTCGTTTTTATGTATTTTGGGTAAATAATACCAGTGTGGTTTTACAGGATTATCTGGCAATAATTTCTCAGCTTCGATCAACGTGAGAACATTCTTCTCAACAGCTGATCTCAATAATGATTTCAATTTATTAGTATATTTACTGGTAGGGTCAGTAGGGACAGGCACATAGGTGTTAATCTGATTTAGTTGTCTTAATGCTTCTTTGATATAGTCAGCTCGATTTAACACTACTATACTCCCGCCTTTGTCAGCCTTCCTGAAAATAATATCCTTCCACTGGCACATTTCTTTTAAAGCCCTCTGTTCTCCGGGGGACAGATTTTTAGCAGGTTCTGGATAAATGAGGGCTCTTACGTCACGATCCACCAGTTCGGTAAACAGATCTATGCTGTCATTAGGTATCGCTGGGGGCATATAAGTAGATTTCACGCCCCCTTTAAAAGGAGGGCGACCAGTGTCTTTATTGATTGTTTCCCCAAATTGACTATCAGCGATACCTAAGAGCAGTTGAAGATCAGCTTGGGTTTGAGGCAAGTTATCTTTTTCAACAAAAAAACCCAAGGGGCCAATGTTAGTAGCACTAAAAGACATTTTTGATTTTCTATGCGTATAATCAACATTTAATGAACCTTTTTGGTTTTCAAAATACTTAAAGAGACATAGCTTTCTGGTAGACTTGAACAAATCAGATCTAAATTCTGCATAATTAAAGGGCTCTGCCATGCAGTAGTTCAGACCCCTACGTAGTACGGCTAACATGTCGCTAGACAACTCATGATGGGACAGGTTATACACTCGAAGAAGCTGCTGGTCTAGTCCCTCCAGGAGACTTGCTTCCTTTTGAGAGGCGGAGGAAGTATCAGGTCTTCCACCTCTCCTTCTATTTTGTCCTCCTCGCCTTGTTCTCCGTCTAAAGGGACATTGTCCTCATTATCAGCGTCTAGTTCATTGTCATATAGATCATCTTCTTCATCTAGGCTTATGTTTGTAGGCTTTTTTCCTGTTTTTTCCGGCTTTCTATTAGGACCCGGATTATTGGGCTTGTTTGGGGTCTTCGGGGTTTGTGGCGTTCTGGGAGTAGCGCCCCCAGCATTTTTCTTTTTCTTCCTTCACAAACATTCATAAATTGCCGCACCAGTTGGGTTGTGTACATTTTATGGTGTCCATGCCAAAGATATTACATCGGGAAAACCATACGTTCTATGAACGTTAGAGTAAGGGAGCATTTCAATTCAGTACTGACCGGCAAAGGGTCCCCTAGATTGGTTCAACACATCAGGGATCACCACGATGGTGACCCTACGGTGCTGAAGTTTGCGGGCATAGAGAGAGTTTTTCATTCCAGGAGGGGTGGAGATGTACATAAAAAGCTGTTACAAACCGAGGCCAACTGGATCTTGAACTCGTGTGCTCAGGGTCCAGCTGGCTTGAATGATAAGATTGATATGGCCGTCTTCCTATAGGTCGGTTTTTTAGTGTCAGTGAGAGTGGAAGGTCACGTGCTTGTTGCTTTAAAGGTTATGTTATACTATTATATTATATTATTATATATCTAAAGACCACCTCCATTGAAGGTAGCCATGTTGAATTTGTGCTTCTGGCCACATTTTGTCTTACTCTGTTTCCTTGTGAATGTTCATCTTTTCTTCATTTTTTGTCATTTTCAGTGGTTGTCCATGTCTGCCCTAGGAGTAAGCGGCAGTTGCTTGTGCCGGGCGGACGAGTCTATGTAATCAGAGCGGCAATTAATACAACGTAACACTAATTGGTGGATTGCTGATATGTAGTGGTCTGTAGTCTACTATGGGCTACTTTGTAGTTGTATTTGAAGCTAAGATGTGGTGCTATTTAGATCAATTGATTGAGAGTTACTTTTAAATTAAAATTATAGTGCCAGTATATTCCGCAATCAGGTTGTTCAGATAGTGTCGTATTGAGATAATATTGGACAATTTGTCTTCTATGATTTAATCATCTCATTTTTTTCCCGATGGTATGGAATGATATTTCATTATCTTGAATAGCATTTTGCTACATTACGTCCGCATTCTGGTTTCTATGGTAACTCTGCCCGGTTTTGCTTCTTCCATCTGTTCTGTTTTCGCTATTTTGTACTATGTTCTTATAGTGACAGAATAATTGTAACTGTATAAATTTGTAAGTTTACTGTTCTGCTCTTTCACTTTCAGTTTTAATGTGGAATCTTGATTTTAAAGATTTATTTGTATTCACATCTTAAGGGTTAATGGTGACGTTTACTTATGGTGCAGGCTCCTCCTATATAGGAAGTGAGTTGCACGCCATTAACTCGTGACCCGTAGAAGCGCATTGTAGCGTGAAACGGTGCCGTCGTCTCCTCTGCACTCCCTCCCCTCCCTGCATCTAGCAATGTGCCGTCTGCAATAAACTGCACGAAAACTACTCCGGTGAGTGCTGCCTTTTCTTCAATATTCGACATAATATGTCTGCCTGCACCTCCCTCACAGTGCAGAAGTTTGTCTGGGGCACCCTACTCAACCCTGTCTCAGCACAGAAGCCAGCCCTTGGTCCCTCAGATGTGGACAAGTAAAAGACCATTTCCTCCTAGCCATGCCAAAGCTAAGAGGTTGCATTTCACCATCTATAAGCTGTTGGTTATGGAATTGCTGTCTTTGCGGCTGGTGGATACAGATGATTTTCGAGACCTTATGGCCGTTGCAGTGTCCCAGTATCAGATGCCCAGTCGCCACTACTTCTCAAAGAAAGCTGTGCCTGCACTATACCATCATGTTGCACACAACACACCACTCCTTGCGGCTTGCATCGCTACAGAAGTCCCTCAGCCTGCCGATTCACCGCCTGAAATGCGATGTGCCAACATGATGGAATTCCAGTCTGCACATGTTGCAGCGACTGTGGCAGCAGCAACAAGCCCTGGTGCAGTATGTTATGACGTATGGCCTGGGCCAACGCGATGCAGAGGTGGGGCAAATCACGCTGCTGGAGTTGTATCAGATCAAGGAACTCTGCACTCTTCTGCAGAGTTTTGAAATGGCTACTAAGTTCTTTAGCGCTGATGATGCCATTATCAGCACGACTATTCCGGTCATCTACATGCTGGAGCACACTTTAACCAGTATTCGGAGTCAGATAGTGGGTCAAGAGGAAGGGGAGTATGTAGAGGAGGACGCGTATGCGGAAGGGATAACAAGATCTCAATGGTGCAGATGGTCGGCAGCACCAAGGCGGCTGGCATGGGAGGGTGGGGGAGAGGGAACAACGAGGCCGCATGGTAGCAGCCAAACTGTCGATGAAGGTGCAGGAGCCGAGGAAGAAATGGAGGATAAACAGGCGATGGGCATGGAAGACTCAGCAGATGAGGGAAATCTTGATCACATTTCTGCTGTGCGAGGTTGGGAGGAGAGGGCAGAGGAAGTAAGTGTGAATGTTACCCAGCTGCCACCAAAACAACAAAGATTTGAACCTCCTGGATGTGCAAGACACATGAGTGCCTTCTTGCTGCACTACCTGCAACATGATCCTCGGATTGTTAGAATTCAAAGTAACGGCACTAAATGGTACCATGCGTTTTTGCATGCTTTTTTCAAGGCAGCTACTCACTTAAGTGCAAAAAAGCATGCCAAAAATGCATGGCACTTTAGGCATGCGTTTTTGCTATTGGGGCATGTGTTTTTGATAATCGGACATTCATTTTTTGCATGGGGGCCTATGGGTGCGATTTTACATGCGTTTTTAGAAAACGCAGGTCTCAAAAAAAGCAAGTGAAATATGCATGTGTGACCCTAGCCTTACCCCGATTATAACCTACCATTAGTCCGCTACACCGACGCAAGCAATGTACGCCTGGGAGCAGTACTAACCCAGATACAAGATGGCAAGGAAAGAGTGATTGCCTATGCCACCAGAAAACTTCGACCCACCAAGAGGAACCCGGAAACCTACAGTTCCTTTAAGTTGGAGTTCCTGGCCTTGGTCTGGGCTATGACAGAGTGATTCAAGTATCACCTGGCATCTTCAAAATTTACCGTCTTCACGGACAACAATCTGTTAACACACTTGGATACCGCGAAGCTTGGTGCATTGGAGCAACGCTGGATGGCCCAACTATCGAACTATGACTTTACCATCAAGTACCGGGCAGGCCGTAACAATACAAATGCTGATGCCTTCTCCAGAAACTCTCAAGTACATTTGCAAGGACTTGGAGAAGAGGCGGATGACTTGGAGAAAGTAGAACTCCCAGCTTTCCATAAAAGTAGAAAATGGAAAATTACAGAAGCCCATATCTACCAAAACCGTCAGAGTGTAGCACTAAACCCGTTGCCTCATTATGGATGGAAAGAGACACAAGACAGTGATCTGGCAGTGAGCCTAGTAAAGAGACTGGTAACTCAACTGGATTCCAAAATTGAGAAGAGTGCTCCAGCAGAGGCCCAATACCTGTGGAAAGAAAGAAGCAGGTTATTCATCTATAAAGGTCAATTGTGCAGACGGTATATTAACCCCAGAACACATGAAATGGTATGGCAACTTGTGATCCCAAAGAGAGACGTCCAAATGGTGTTGGACGTGTACCATAATGGAGCAGGACACTTTGGATGGAGAAAACTGGAGATATGGATCGGCATGAGGTCCTCTATAGAGAAATGGTGTAAAAATTGTGGACCATGCTCATTGAGAAGAAAAGATCGTAACAGCCAGAAAGCACCACTCCAGCCTATCATTACTAAACACCCATTAGAACTGATAACTTTAGATCACGTCAAACTTACACCCAGCAGATCGGGCTATACCTATGCTCTTACCATGGTGGACCACTATTCCAGATTCCTTGTGGTAGCTCCTGTGAAAGACTTAACAGCTTAGACAGCCGCAAGAACCTTTCAAGCCTATTTCTGCAGACCACATGGGTATCCAGAACAAGTATTGACGACCAAGGTCCTGTCTTTGAAGCTGAATTATTTCAAGAGTTCTGTAACCTATACGGATGCAAGAAAATTCGTTCCACCCCTTACCATTCCCAAACTAACGGAATGTGCAAAAAGATGAATCACGTGGTAATAGAATTGCTGAAAACTCTGCCCTTAGAAGAGCAAATCAGATGGCCAGAGAAGTTACCAGACCTTGTTGACATCTACAACAACATCCCAGTAAGCTCAACAAATTGTACCCCTGCATACCTCAAGAGAGCAAGACCAGGAAAATTGCCAGTAGACTTTGAAATGGGCATTGTATGTCCTGAAGAAGACACATCAGATGCAGATTGGGATACCAGAAGAACAGAGCAGTACAGGAAAATACAGGAATGTGTTGAGAGACGTCTGGCAAAATCCAGAGAAAAGCAAGAAACCAACTTTAACAAAAGTGCACAAGGAACACCCTTAACACCAGGTGAATTGGTTTTGAAAAGGAAAAGGAGACTCCACAAATTAGATGAACAATGGGAAGCAGAACCATACACTGTATTGCCATCAACCTTTGACAACCAGAAGACCTGTCTGATCAGCAAAGACGATGGAGAAACAACAGTAACAGTGTCCAGAGATCTTTTAAAGAAGTGCCCTCAACCACCACAACCAAAGGAATATGTACCTTGTCCAGAACCTGAAGAAAAGGAGCCAAAGACAGTCCAGACCCTCATAGGAAAACTTCCTGTAGATTGTCCCCAAATAGAAGGTGCATACCTAATCCCAATGTTGACATTCCCACAACCAGTAGAAGAACCAAGAGCAGAAGAACCACCCGTTGTAGCAGAGCCAGAGAACCCTGCAATCGGTGCACCTGCCATTCCCACAGTGAGAATGAGAAGACACTGAGGCATACCTGTGTTACGCAGATCAACACTTAGGTCAGTAAATAGTGTTCACTCTACACGAGGCTTACACACTAGTGGAATACGTGTTTTACGAAGGTCAACCCGTAGTAACTTGGGTCAAACACCACTAAGATTCAGGCAATAAAATGTGAACATAGAAGAATGTAAGCAAATGTTTAAAATATAAATATGTAATTAATGTTAGTGTACAGAAAAGGTGAAGACAATTCCAAAATCACAACCCAGGAGTCAGGCCAATATATTCAAAAATGAAGATTTACTTATTAATTTAGTAAAAAACTGGTTAAAAAGGAGATATCACAAGGAACACAGTACAGGTACAACCCACTTGGTATATCATAATCCCTATATAGTCAGAGTTCATCCTACAAATATATACATAGTGTACTAAGTCCAGAAAACCAATGTAAAGGGCCCCAAGACAAAAACTCTCATATACTGACAAAGGTCAAAACAATACCAAGAGGGTTAGAGTGTATTACCTGCCTGTGACCGGCCCCTAACGCGCGTTTCACATTAGCTTCGTCTGAGGAGGGTGGTCACTGTTTGAAGGACAGGTACTTTTATACCGCGTCTGCAATAAGACAGCATCTGATGTCACATCCGGTAAGTCCCAGATGTGACGCGGACGCTACATCATATCCGCATAGTAAATCGGGATTTGAATTTTTGGATGTCAAGGTATGGAGAGGTGAGGATGGGTACTTGACCACGGATTTATTCCGAAAGAGTACAGCGGTTAACTCTGTATTACACACTTCCTCTTCACATCCATCCCATTTGATTAAGGGGATCCCAGTGTGTCAATTTCTTCGTGCACGTAGGATTTGTTCCTCTGATGATTTGTTCCATCAACAGGCTGGAGATCTGACGGACCGCTTCTTGAATCGAGGATATATTCGAGACGGAGTGTTAAGAATGGGTACCAGAGAGCAACACGGATGGAGAGGTGTGAACTATTACAATCAAGGAAAAAAGGAAAATCTGATACCCAGGTACGGTTCATTGCTGGATATAGTAGCCAATGGCGGCGAATGGAGGGAGTTTTAAAAAAATTCTGGACATTGGTGACCTTTTTAACCAGTTTTTCATGAGATTAATAAATAAATCTTAATTTTTGAATATATTGGACTGACCCTGGGTTGTGATTTTGCAATTTGTTGGTATAGGAGGGCCATGCATTATTGTTAAGGGTCCTTTTTGAATTCGAGGAAAAGGTGAAGAGTAGGCTAAAACCACCCAAACCAGGTACACAACATCAGGAAGAGAGGTGAGTGGAGTTGGCATAAGGAGCTGTCTAGGAAGAGCAAAATCTTGGCCAATAGGTGACCCCAGGGTCAGGAGCGCTTATGATCGGTAGAGGCCCCTGCAGTACCTAGGACTCCTACGCCGAGGAATCCGTAGTAAGTGTTTGTTGTGTAACTTTGAACTTTTAAGCCTACAGAGACTTCACCTGTTGGTCTTTTTGAATTTTTCTTTTTATAATTCTAAAAAAATGGACCATAGCACAGACTGGTGGTGGCAAAAATACTTTAAACAGCCTGCAGCGGATGGACTAGCGCTGTATGGACTGGCTATCTGTTTTTCCCATTTTACCCTGGTTTTAGTAAATTTTATTTTGAGAGTCTGTTCAAATTTCAAATGTAAATAGTTATGTTATGTTTGTTGAAAAATGTTTTAGTCCCGGAGGACTGAAGTTAACTAGGGGGAAATGTGGTACCCCTGCGGGGATTGCCACAGGCCCGAATCGTGCAGGGAGGGATGTACACCTTGGCACACACAGCACCCAACACCTTCCTCCCCAGACCTGGAGGGGAGCCCCGCTGGCTGTCCTTAAGCCAGATCCCCTATAAAGATCCAGGCCTGAGGGGAGGAGTTAGCCAGTAGTCAGTGAGTAGTAAAGTGGAAGGACTGGAAGGAGCTGGTTGCTGGGACCAAGCTAGGCCCAGAACCAGGAAACCTGACCCAGCTGTGCAACACCCTGGGGAGAGGGACGGAAGCCAGTGGAAGAGATAAGAAGAAAGAAGAAGGGAACATCCCTTGTATCCTTTAGCCCACCCGGACACCAGAGTCAAGTTGCTATTCATCTCAAGTGTAGCAGAAAAAGCCCAGACCAACCAGGAGGGTATAGTCCCCCTGAAGTTACAGCAAGTGAGACACCAAACCTGACCAAGCATAGGACCAGGGGCCCAAGAGGAGAATAGAGATTCCCACAGCAAGGTCCTCATTGTCGGTTGTGGAGTAGTACCCAGAGAGGAGAAAGAGTGGCAGGTTTAGCTACAGGCAGAATTACCCAATCACCACACACTAACAGAGGAGGCCTCACAACTCTCCAAGGTGAACGTCCCAAGTTTCATCGAAACCTGGTTACCCTCCTGGACCTGCTGTTACCGGTCATCAGTAAAAAGGTACCGAAACAGAGACTATTGTGTGTGTGTCCTGCTTCACCACGCCCGGCAGCGTTCACAGAGAACCGCTACTACTACTCCCCTCATTCACCCCGCTGCCCTGAGGTAAAGCTCCTGCTGTGAGGAGCTGTACTTACCAAAGCTGCATTTATATCACCTCAGCAGCCGGCCGCAGTGCTGGTAACCCATTACCAGGTACCATAGGTGGCGTAACGTTACCATTCCCCCATCATCATCACCCACCACCCCGCCATTGAGGGCCAGGGCACGGATCGGGACCGACCAGCCGTGATCACCACCGAAGTGAACCCCCTGTACCGGTATCCGAGTACCCCCTACCCTGTCGACTGACTCAGCAGGGCATAACATTGATTTGAGCACTTGCATGAGCTTTGAGTTCATCCGGTCTACTAGGCCTAAACCAGGTCACTGACCTAGCTGACTAGTTTTTTTGATAATATTCCACGAAACGTATACTTGTCCCACCTGTGTGTGGCAGGGCATTTTATTGATGGGAGCGCTTGCATCAGCTTTCAATTCATCTGACCCAGTAGGTCTAAACAGGTCACTGACCTACCTCTATTATTTCCTGTAATACTCCATGAAACATATAGCACGGGCAGCACAGTGGCTCAGTGGTTAGCACTGTAGCCTTTGCAGCACTGGGGTCTTGAAGTCCTTGGTTCAATTCCACAAGGACACTAAGGACAACATCTGCAAGGAGTTTGTATGTTCTCTCCGTGTTTGCGTGGGTTTCCTCCGGCACTCAGGTTTCCTCCCACATTGTAAAGACATACTGATAGGATGTTTAGATTGTGAGTTCCAAGTGAGACAGCATTACTGATGTAAAGTGCTATGGAATTAATAGTGCTATATAAATGAATAAATTATTATATTATTATTATATAGTTTCCCATCTGTGTGTGGCAGTGTAATACATTGATGGAGTGCTTGCATGAGCTTTGAGTTTATCCAGCCAGTAGCCTAAACAGGTCACTAACCTACCTCTCTGGTTTTTCCAGTAATGCTTCACAAAACGTATAGTTGCTGAGCAATGTTTAACCTTGAAATGCTAGGCCAAATCCTGTTCCAGACCTGTGCCATGCAGGCAAGCTGGGCCATCCAGCAATATATGGTCTGGGACAATTTATGCCATTTTGCTGTGGTCTGACCCTTTGAGAAGAGTAAGGACTCTTGTTGGGGTCCACTTGCCGTGTGGTCAATGATTTGAGCAGGGAATGACATGCCTATACCTGTGTCTCATCCTCCTTTTACTCCTCCACCTCTTTTTACTTAATGTAGAAATCTACTGCCACTTTTCCCCTGTAACTCATCCATTTGTCAGTTCAATTTCAGTTTCACTACCTCTGAAATTTTAGGTGAATGTTAACCACCTTCTATTTTGAAGTGCTTTGGAAGCGTGTGCAGGCTGGCACAGACCGTGTCTCGTGCACCCATGCTACGCCATGAGACTATTTGTATTGTTCGTAGATTGTGTCACTTTTCCTGGTGTTTGTTGTCTATTCTGAGTAGTTTGGCAGCTTTTGGACATCTTTGAAGGTGCTTTCTATGTGTTTGCTGTAGCCTGGCATTGATTCCAATGGGGTTCGACGGTGTTCAACGAACATTTGATGAACAATTCGTCGAACACACCCCAATTCGGCAAATTGAATAAAATTCAAACACTTTGGTGTTGGCTCATCACTAGTCACGATCTCCACACTGCCTTTATCTGTTACCAGGTTGTTGTGGAGATTGTCAGGCTGGGCTGGCTCTGTGCTGCAAATCACCTGCATTCAGCTCACTTGATTAGGAGCCTAATTAAGCAAGCTTGCTGCCCTATTCACTGTCAATTGTACACTTGCTTTCGGATGTGTAGGACTGATCTCACTGTGCTCTGAGCCAGACCCTGCCTTATTAGCTATCAAACAATTCGTCAAATACACTCCAATTTGGCGAATTGAATCAAATTCGAACACTTAGGTGTTGGCTTATCACTAGTCACGCCTTCTAACCGTAGTGGGTGTAACTAAGCAGGCCTTACATGGAGGACAATGTAGACTTATGACTGTTTGTATATGAATCTGATTCGTGAAGCACTGCGGAATATGTTGGCGCTATATAAATAAAAATTATTTTTATTATTAGTTAGCTCCACCCATTATAGTCCCATGATCGTGACATCGCTGCAGGTCCTACAGCATTAGAATAATTTCTGCATTGCAGCAGTTGATTGACATGTCTGCTAACCGCCCGGATGACTGTATGACTGTTTCTACAGCTAGCAAATGAAAACATCCAAAGTGTTTTTTGGGGAAAAATACAAGGATTTAAAAAGAAAAAGAAATGATTCTAATGCACAGTACGTGATCTAAATAATATTGGGGCAGTTTAATAAAAAGAAATGACATAACAGATTCCTTTTATGAAATTAGATTAATATTTGTGTATACAAAATATATAAATTCTTTCTCATTTTTTGCCTTCAATATTCCAGAAATGCTTTTTCTGCCACATTTTCAATCTTCGATGCTTTAACCAGGTCACTTCAAATCTGTTTTCACTATTTTAAATGTGAATGGACGTGCTGTAAAATGTTTTTTTTTTTAATTTGGAAATTTGCAAGCTCCAAAGCTTAAGCAAAAAATATCTATTTAGTTTTAATACCCAGAGAAATGCTATTGTTCTGCAAAATATATTTTTATCTCGGCTGAAAGAAAATGCTGCAGATTTTGAGGTCAAATAAGACATAAAGAGATGTTATTATTTGATTTAAAATATTTTAATAATGACTTTCAAATAACCATTGGATGTGATAGCTCCCGGGGTCTGACTTCATTTCCAAACACATAGAATAAACCAAGGCATAGAGTAAATGAATAGGAGAAGTCCTGTCAAATAATGTTAATTTTAATGAGATTTTCCATCTGCACCTGCCTTTATTGTGTAAGATCAGACATGGAAATTTTATCAGCTAAATTGACCTTTTCTAATTTTTTACAAAGACCTTTTTATCTTTTATTTACACTTTAATTGTTCACAATTTTACACATTTACTTCAGCTATAAATTGGTCTGAATTCTTTACAGGTGCTTTTTTTCTTACATTTCTTCTTGGCTCCTGGAAAACAGTTGTGGTCAACATAATTGGCAATTTACTATGATAACAAACATCCAATAACTTCAGAAATATGAGAAAATGTATCAAAGGCTGGGGCCACATTTGTTAGGGCAATTGCGTTCACCGCATCAAGATCCGGATGCGGTGAACGCAATTGCCATCACACACATTTTGCTGGCAAAATGTGTGTAGTAAACCGCAATGCGGTAACAGCATTGCTCAGATGTGTAATCCGGGGCAATCCGATTACTGTATGCTTTGTTCATCCCTGCTGCCGAAGGGATGAATAAAGGGTTTACTGCTTATTAAAACATTAAATATTAATATTAGTTGTGTGCAACATGTCTCTTGGGGGTGCCCACCCCCCTAGAGACATGCTGGCCACACTTGTGGGCATGCCATGGGTTAATAACCCATTTACAGTAAGCCAGCTATTGTCGGCTTTGTAGAATTTTTTCAATGAATATCCCCTGACAGTTGAGCAGATACTGCACGTAATGTACGTATAGTATCTGCCGCTGTCCAGGGTCCTGTAGGCATATACATTAGATCTATGGGCAGCGCACCGCCATAGATCTAATGCATATGCCTACAGGACCCTGGACAGCGGCAGATACTATACGTACATTACGTACAGTATCTGCGCAACTGTCAGGGGAGCCGCGGCTTCATTGTTAAAATTATACAAAGCCGACAATAGCTGGCTTACTGTAAATGGGTTATTAACCCATGACATGCCCACAGGAGTGGCCACCATGTCTCTAGGGGGGGTGGGCACTCCTAGAGACATGTTGCACACAACTAATATTAATATTTAATGTTTTAATAAGCAGGTAACCCTTTGTTCATCCCTGCGGCAGCAGGGATGAACAAAGTACACAGTAACGCATTGCTCAGGATTACACATCCTGAGCAATGCCGTTACCGCATTGAGGGTCATTGAACCACTCCGAAAACTGCAGCCTGCATGATTTTTTGCGCAGGCTGCAGATCCGGAGCTGGCAACCGGATTGCATGTAATGCAATCCGCTTGTTGTAATGGGCTCCTATGGGAGCGTTTCCTGATGCGGTTTTGAGCTTTTTGAAAGCTGAAAACCGGATCAGGATTTCAAAATAAAAACACATGTGTGACCCTAGCCAAATTCAGCTATAGAATGTTGCATGGTTAAACATATTCAAGGTAAAACATTACTTTGTTTGCCACCATACATGACTCATTAAAAATAAAAAAAGAAAGAAAAAACAAGACGAAACTTACTTTATGACATGGACATGATTAAAGGGAATCTGTCAGGTCAAAAATCCATATGTAACTTTTCTAATTCCTCTGGTGAAGCTCTTTCTATTCATGTATTTCTTTTATTTATACTCCCACCCCCCCACCCCTTCCCCAAATCCTCTGTAAACTGCAAAAAATGAGATTTAGGCTAGTGTCACACTTGTTAAGGTAATTGCGGTTGCCGCATCCAGATTTGGATGCAGGAACCGCAATTGCCATCACACATCATTTTGATATAAAATGTGTCTGGCAAACCACAATGCGGTAACCGGATTGCTCAGAATGTATAATCCGGAGTAATCCGGTTACCGCCTGCTTTGTTTATTCCTGCTGCTGCAGGGATGAACAAAGGGTTAAATATTATGAATTCTAGTGGGCAACATGTCTCTAGGGGGTGTCCACCCCCCTAGAGACATGCTGTCCACACAGGATGGCATGTCAGGGGTTAACTTAACTGTTAACCCCATCGCCGCTATTGTCGGTTTTCTTTTACTCATTCTATTAATACCCGCTGGCTCCAGCATCAGCACCAGTAGCCTATGCAAATTGCGTAAGCATTTTACAATACAGCATCCTCAATGAGGAGCTGTCGGTGGTGCTTATGCAATTTGCGTAGTGTAGTGGCTGCTCTCCAAGGTCCAGATCTAATGTACAGTAGTTCTAGGGGTGTGCGGTGCCCATAGAACTACTCTATTAGCGATCAGGACCCTGGAGAGCAGCCACTATCCTACGCAACAGTTAAGTTAACACCTGACATGCCATCCTGTGTGGACAGCATGTCTCTAGAGGGGGTGGACACCCCCTTGAGACATGTTGCCCACATGGATTCATATTAATTTAACCCTTTGTACATCCCTGCAGCAGCCTTATTCCTTCAGCAAATCACAGTGAGTGATCACTTAATTCTCTGCAGCATTCTCCCCAGGAATGAATATTCATGTAATAACATCACAGCACTGCACTGTCCTCCACTGGGTCATTTTTCTGTTGTATGGTTGGCTCCCAATGCACAGGCACAGTCCAGAGGAGAATGGAAGGGGGAGGAGATGTATTCTGTTAGCAGCTGCACATCTGACATCTTCATTGTGTATATCTGAGGCACATTCGTAATGTGTGCTGGAGATATTTGTATGTGTTTATAAGCACATATGCTTCACCTAGCAGCCCACCCAATGAGGAACTGCACCAGTTCCTCATACCGCCATCATCTTCCTCATATGGCCACTGCATGAGAACAAGCAAGGGTGGGGGCAGAGAGCTGCTACAGGGGCGGGGGTGCATGAGAGAGTCCTCTGGGGGCAAAGAGGCAGCAAAGGCATGGGCAGAGAGCATGCACAGGTGGTAGAGAGGCAGCTCTCTGCCCTCACCCGTGCTTGCTCTCATGCGGTGGCCGTATGAGGAAGATGATGGCGGTATGTGGAACTGGTGCAGTTCCTCATTTGGTGGGCTGCTATTTGAATGGGCCTGCAGGGTGAGAGGGCTAAGCGAGCGGAGGTGTGAGAGCAGGCAGAGAAGCAGAGAGTGTGAGACCGGGCAGGGCGAGGTGGGGTGTGAGAGCTGGCAGAGCGAGCGGGATGGTGTGAGAGCGGGCAGAGCAAGTGTGGAGTAAGAGAGTGGGCAGTGTGAGCAGGAGGAAATGAGCACAGGCAGAGCGAGCATGGAATGTGCGAATGGGTAGAGTGCGGGGTGTGAGAGCGGACAGAGCACGGGGTGTACCGTATGAGGAAGATATGGCGGTATGAGGACCTGGTGCAGTTCCTCATTTGGTGGTCTGCTGGGTGAACGGGCCTGCAGGGTGAGCGGGCTAAGCGAGCGGGAGTGTGAGAGCAGGCAGAGCGAGCAGGGAGTGTGAGAGCGGGCAGAGCGAGCGGGGAGTGTGAGAGCAGACAGAGCGAGGGTGGGTGTGAGAGCGGGCAGAGCGATAGGGGTGGGAGAGCAGGCAGAGTGAGAGCTGTGTGAGTGGGCAAAGCGAGGGGCGCGGAGTGTGGGCAGAGAGATGGGGGTGTGAGCGGACAAGGCGGAGGGGGTATGAGAGAGGGCAAAGCGAGGTGGGTGTGAGTGCTGGCAGAGCGAGCGGGAGGGTGTGAGAGCGGGCAGAGCAAGTGTGGAGTGTGAGAGTGGACAGAGTGAGCAGGAGGAAATGAAAGCGGGCTTAGGGAGCATGGAACGTGAGAGTGGGTAGAGTGCAGGGTGTGAGAGCGGGCAGAGCACGAGGTGTGAGAATGGGTGATGTGAGAGATGGGAGCTGGGTGCTGGGTTTGAGAGCCGGCAGAGCGTGGGATGTGAGAGCATGAAGAGCACGCACGGAGTGTGAGAGTAGGCAGAGCGTGGGGTCTGAGAGTGGAGGGTGTGAGAGTGGGCAGTCCATGGGGTGCGAGAGCTGGCAGAATGCAGGTGCAAGAGCAGGCAGAGCATGGAGGGTGTGAAAGTGGGCAGAGTGCGGAGGGGGAGCAGAGCAGGGGGTGTGAGAACAGGCAGAGCAGTTCCAGAGGTGTGCCTGAGCATTCTGTTTGGCGCGCCCCGTCTGCCACGATTGGTGGTCACTCCTGCGTTCCCATTGGCTGGCCATGGCTAAGGCACCATATTTGAATCGCGATATAGTAGAAAGGGCACATGCGTCATGTAGTGGGCAGACTTCCTGACAAGGCTGACCAATGGCGACAATTGGAGTGGTAGGGGCGCGGTGTACAACATTCTGCCACGCCTGTCTGCTCGGCACGCTCACACTCTACACCCACATCACTGATGCGGTGGTGGCATGTGACGTGGCGATTTGGTGGCAACGTGGGAATGTCAAATTGCTTCTGGTTTGTGCCAGGCAATTTCCGGAACGCAGGATCACTGAACATTGCACACGAGATGTCTATGTGTGACAGGGCGACGGCGATGTGCAAAAAAGTGCCCGGAACGTGCACGCTCACGTCAAATTGCCAGCCATATGGCGGTGATATTGCTACGTGTGACGGTACCTTAAGCGTTTCAGTGAATTTCAGCACAAAGTGAACGGACAGAATACCAGCGTGGATCGGCGTGGTAATTTAAATAAATAATTTAAATAACATTTACATACCTGGACTATTTACTAGTCTTGTCAATTACTTTTACTGCTGAAGATAGCTGCCTGCTGGGTGTGAACTAGCTTATAGCAAGAGAACTACAAAGGGTACAGTAATGATTTTTACATGTTCTAAAAGGTCTGCCCAGACACTATTCAAGAGTACTATTAGTATCATACTGAAAAATGACCTGACAGAGTCCCTTTAAAGACTCCGTTGCCTAAGACTTAATTGCAAAAATTCCCAGTACTTCTCTGCTGGTAGTTTATTCTACTGCAATTTTCTCAAGATGTTCAATGTTTGGCTGAAGAAGCACAATGTGAGACACATGCAAGTTACTCGTACGAGTCTCGCATGACTCACCCGTAACAGCCCTCTGGATGGGAGTGCGTCAGCTGCTGGTGATTCTATGCAGCTCCACGCTCCCATCTAGAGAGTGAGCGGCTATTCCGGGTGAGTCATGCGAGACTCATGCGAGAATATCACTTGCATCTCGCATAGTGTCTCTGGCCTTTAGCAGATTTCCGCTCTCTGAAGACTCAGGTCATTCCCCTCTGGGTGGACGATTTTGTTCAACTCAAAATTGGTTTTCTTCCCTTGGGAGCACAAAACTCTTTGAAATGCAGTGATTACATTATTCCTGTAACACATTTAGATCTCCAGTCTCAGAGGCACTTCAATATTTTTGATCCTCCATTAATTTTTCACCCTAAGTAGGGTACACTTTCTTTATAGGCTTCATTTCACGGTCTGTAAACATACCGTAATCATTGTATGCATTGCCAAAGAACCATGATTTGGTTTTATCTGTCCATAGAACATTTTTAATGAAGTATTATGTTTGTCTGTGTAACTTTTATCAAAATTCAGATGCTACTTTTTATCCTCTGTTTAAGCAGTGGGATACTTCTTGGACTTTGACCATAATTTCCTGTTTTGTTAGATACTTGATGTGCAGTAAAGGTTGAAACCATCATGTCAGATGTCTCCAACTCAGCCTGAAGTTCTTTGGCTGTTGCTTGTTGTTTCTTTGCCATGTTTGGAACCAATCTTCATAGGGTTCTTTCATCAACTTTCCTTTCTCCATCCCATCCTGGATGGTTCCTGACTGTTCCATGAGCATTAAACTTCTTGATAAAATTTAATAAAAACTGTTGTATGCCAAGGTTTGTGGGGTTATGCTAGGGTCACGTTTGCGGTTTTGTTTTCAAAACCATTAAAAATGGTCAAAACTGGATCCGGTTCCGCAGCCATAGGCTGCAATAGAAAAAACCGGATTGCATTTAATGCAATCCGGTTTTGCAGCCTACAGTAAAAATCATGCAGGCTGCATTTTTTCAGAGTTGAAAAACCGGATCCAGTTTTTTATAATGGGCATCTATAGCAACCGCATCCGGTACTGGATTCGGTTTTTGGTGCCACAATTTTTTCTCATTGCAGATCTGGATCCACTACTGGATCCAGATCTGCAATGTGATGCCAAGTGCCAAATGTGAAGGCACATGGTAATACCGGATCTGTTAATGGATGCGGTTACTGGAGTGTGCCTTTCAATGTGACCCCAGCCTTAGTCTTGCAACCTTTAGACTGCCTATGCTTGGTGACAATAATATTTGTTGTCTGCACAAACAGTGCTGTTGGCAAATACTTTACCATTCTGAATAAGGATTGGGGAATAAGGCTAGGGTCACACTTGCGTTTTTTCCATGTGTTTTTCACACCTGCGTTTTGTGAAAAACGCATGCAAAAACACATCCATAGACCCCCATACAAAAAACGCATGCAAAAACACATCCATAGACCCCCCAAAAACGCAGCCCAAAAACTCAGGCTGGAAAAAAGCACCTTAAAAAACGCATACAAGTGTGACCCCAGCCTACAACAGACCTTTTTAACTAGCAAGTCCGCCATTCATATGCTAATTACAATTATGTGAGCACCTACAAAATGTGGATTGGTGAGTCTAGTTTTTAGTTAAATACAGGTAAGCAGTCAGCGGTACACCATATAGGATTAGTATGCAGCACCAATGACTCAAGATACCTAACCTAACTAGAGTAAAAATCCAAAAATTTCCAAAATAGAATAGACAGCATCCATCTGCGTTGTAGGAAAGTGCAAACATCTGTATTACAGATTTAACCCTTTACATAAGTCTTTGTAAACCATTTGTATATGAGCTCAAAGTTCTAATTAATCATGAAGTTTTCGGATTTAGTCTTTTATTTCATACTAGATGGTGACCCGATTCTAATGCATTGG
Source organism: Allobates femoralis (assembly GCA_033576535.1). Lineage (NCBI taxonomy): Eukaryota > Metazoa > Chordata > Amphibia > Anura > Aromobatidae > Allobates > Allobates femoralis. The sequence continues at coordinate 83,457,101 of JARQOC010000005.1, forward strand.
GTATTCTAGAATATGTTTGTAGTTGACATACTGTGACTGACAGAACTTGTTCAGTCAACATGAGTGAACTACATATATATATATATATAGCAGCTCTATGGTATGTGGTGGTACATTACAGCACATGTATAGCAGCACTATAGTATATGGTGGCATATTACAGTACATATACAGGTGCACTATGGTATATGGTGGTACTTTATAGCACATGTATAGCAGTGCTATAGTATATGGCGGTAAATTAAAGTACATGTATAGCAGCACTATAGGATATGGCAGTACATTACAGTACATGTATAGCAGTGCTATGGTATATGGCGGTAAATTATAGTACATGTATAGCAGCACTATAGTATATGGCAGTACGTTACAGTACATATACAGCAACGCTATGGTATATGGCGGTATATTACAGTACATGTATAGCAGCACTATAGTATATGGCGGTACATTACAATACATGTATAGCAGGGCTATGGAATATGGCGGTACTTTATAGCACATATATAGCAGCACTATAGTATATGGCAGTACATTAAAGTACATGTATAGCAGCGCTATAGTATATGGCGGTACATTACAGTACATGTATAGCAGCGCTACAGTATATGGCGGTACATTACAGCACATGTATAGCAGCACTATGGTATATGGTGGTACATTACAGTACATGTAAAGCAGCACTATGGTGTATGGCAGTACATTACAGTACATATATAGCAGCGCTATGGTATATGGCGGTACATTACAGTACATGTATAACAGCACTATAGTATATGGCGGTACATTATAGTACATGTATTGCAGCACTATGGTATATTGCAGTACATTACAGTACATGTATAGCAGCGCTATAGTATACGTGGTACATTACAGCACATGTATAGCAGCACTATGGTAAATGGCGGTACATTACAGTACATGTATAACAGCACTATAGTATATGGCGCTACATTACAGTACATGTATAGCAGCACTATGGTATATGGCGGTACATTACAGCACATGTATAGCAGCACTATAATATATGGTGGTACATTACAGTACATATATAGCAGCGCTATGGTATATGGCAGTACATTAAAGCACATGTATAGCAGCGCTATAGTGTATGGCGGTACATTACAGTACATGTATAGCAGCGCTATAGTATATGGTGGTACATTACAGTACATGTATAGCAGTGTTATAGTATATGTCGGTACATTACAGTACATGTATAGCAGCACTATAGTATATGGCGGTACATTACAGTACATGTATAGCAGCACTTATTTATATGGTGGTACATTACAGCACATTACCGCACTATGGTATATGGCGATACTCCGCTCCCCGCGGCCCCCAACTCCCCGCGGCCCCCCTCGCTCCTCCTGGCCCCCACTCTTCCACAGTAAAATTAATATTTAAAAAATCCTCAGTGAGGATACTCACCTGTCTGCCGGCTCACTCCACCTCCATCTTCTAGGTCCTACAGGCCTTTAGGACCTGTCGGTGCCTGGGAAACTGATCATCCGGGGCTGCAGGACGGAGCAGGGGGGCAGGATTGAGTAGGGGGGCAGGATGGTGATGGGGGGGGCAGGATGGTGGCGTGGGGGGCAGGATGGTGGTGGGGGCAGGGCAGAATGGAGGTGGGGGGCAGGATTGAGCGAGCTGTGCAGCATGGAACGAGCGGGTCAGCATGAAGCGAGCTGAGCGGAATGGAGACGGGGGGCAGGATGGAGCGAGCGGGGCAGGATGACGCCGAGGGGGGCAGGATGGAGCCAAGATGTGCAGAATTGTTGCGGGAGGGCAGGATGGATGCGGGGGGGCAGGATGGAGCCGGGGGGGCAGGATGAATGTGGGGGGGCAGGATGGAGCCAGGGGGGCAGGATGAAGGTGGGGGCAGGATGAAGCGAACGGGGCAGGATGGAGCCAGGGGAGGGCAGGATGGATGTGGGGGGGCAGGATGGAGCCGGGGGAGGGCAGGATGGATGCGGGGGGGCAGGATGGAGCCGGGAGGGCAGGATGGATGTGGGGGGCAGGATGGAGCGAACGGGGCAGGATGGCACCGAGGGGGGCAGGATGGAGCCGAGGGGGGCAGGATTGTTGCGGGGGTGCTGGATGGATGCAGGGGGCAGGATGGAGCTGGGGGGGCAGGATGGATGTGGGGGGGCAGGATGGAGCCGGGGGGGGGCCGGATGGAGGTGGGGGGCAGGATGAAGTGAGCGGGGCAGGATGGAGCCGGGGGAGGGCAGGATGGATGTGGTGGGGCAGGATGGATGCAGGGTGGCAGGATGGATGTGGGGGGCAGGATGGATGTGGGGGGCAGGATGGATGTGAGGGGCAGGATGGATGTGGGGGGGCTGGTTGGAGGCGGGGGGCAGGATGGAGATGGGGGGTCAGGATGGAGCCGGCAGGACATGGAGCCGGGGGGGCAGGATGGAGGCGAGGGGGCAGGATGGAGCCAGCAGGGCATGGAGCCAGGGCGGCAGGATGGAGGCACAGGGGCAGGATGGAGCCGGCAGGGCATGAAGCCAGGGGTGCAGGATGGAGCGATCGGGGCAGGTGGAAGCCAGTGGGGCAGGATGGTGGCAAGGGGGGCAGGATGGCATGATGGAGGCGGGGAGCAGGATGGAGCGAGAGGTTCAGGATGGAGCGAGCAGGCAGGATGGAGTGGGGCAGGATGGAGCTAGCGGGGCAGGGTGGATGTGGGGGAAGCAGGATGGATGCGGGGGGGGGCAGGATAGATGGGGGGGCAGGATGGAGCCGGCGGAGCAGGATGGAGCCGGGGGAACAGGATAGGGGCGAGGGGGCAGGATGGAAGCGAAGGGGCAGGATGGAGCCAGCAGGGCATGGAGCCAGGGGGGCAGGATGGAGGCGGGGGGCAGGATGGAGCCAGCGGGACAGAATGGTGGCGAGGGGTGGCAGGATGGCAGGATGGAGGGGGGGGGGGGCAGGATGGAGCGAGCGGGGCAGGATGGAGCCGAGGGGGGCAGGATGGAGCCGAGGGGGGCAGGATGGATGCGGGGGAACTGGATGGAGCCGGGGGGCAGGATGGAGCCGGGGGGGGGGCAGGATGGAGGTGGGGGGCAGGATGAAGCAAGCGGGGCAGGATGGAGCTGGGGGGAAGCAGGATGGATGGGGTGCAGGATGGATGTGAGGGGCAAGATGGATGTGAGGGGCAGGATGGATCTGGGGGGCAAGATGGATGTGGGGGGGCAGATGGAGGCAGGGGGCAGGATGGAGCCGAGGGGGCAGAATGGAGGTGGGGGGCAGGACGGATGTGGGGGGGGCAGGATGGAGCTGGCGGAGCAGGATGAAGCCAGGGGAGCAAGATAGGGGCGAGGGGGGGCAGGATGGAGGCGAAGGGGCAGGATGGAGCCAGCAGGGCATGGAGCCAGGGGGCAGGATGGAGGCGGGGGCAGGATGGAGCGATCGGGGCAGGATGGAGCCAGCGGGTCAGAATAGTGGCGAGGGGGGCAGGATGGCAGGATGGAGCGAGCGGGGCAGGATGGAGCGAGAGAGGCAGGATGGAGCCGAGGGGGCAGGATGGAGCCGAGGGGGTCAGGATGGAAGCGGGGGGGCAGGATGAGCCGGGGGCAGGATGGAGGTGGGAGGGCAGGATGAAGCGAGCGGGCCAGGATGGAGCCGGGGGGGGGCAGGATGGATGTGGAGGGCAGGATGGATGCAGGGGGGCAGGATGGAGCCGGGGGGGCAGAATGGATGTGGGGGCAGGATGGATGTGAGGGACAAGATGGATATGAGGGGTAGGATGGATGTGGGGCAGGATGGATGTAGGGGGGCCAGATGGAGGCGAGGGGCAGGATGGAAGCGGGGGGGCAGGATGGATGTGGGGGGGCAGGATGGATGCGGGGGGCAGGATGGATGTGGGGGGCAGGATGGATGTGAGGGTCAAGATGGATGTGAGGGGCAGGATGGATGTGGGGGGGCAGGATGGATGTGGGGGGGCCGGATGGAGGCGGGGGGCAGGATGGAGGTGGGGGGCAGGATGGAGATGGGGGGCAGGATGGAGCTGGCAGGGCATGGAGCCGGGGGACAGGATGGAGGCGGGGGGGGGCAGGATGGAGCCAGCAGGGCATGGAGCCAGGGCGGCAGCATGCAGGCAGAGGGGCAGGATGGAGCCGGCAGGGCATGAAGCCAGGGGCGCAGGATGGAGCGAGTGGGGCAGGATGGATGCGGGGGGGCAGGATGAAGCCGGGGGGGCAGGATGGATGTGGGGGAAGCAGGATGGGGCCAGGGAAGCAGGATGGAGCCGGGGAAGCAGGATAGGGGTGAAGGGGGCAGGATGGAGGTGAAGGGGCAGGATGAAGCCAGCAGGGCATGGAGCCAGGGGGGCAGGATGGAGGTGGGGGCAGGATGGAGCGATCGGGGCAGGATGGAGCCAGCGGGGCAGAATGGTGGCGAGGGGGGGCAGGATGGAGTGAGTGGGTCAGGTTGGAGCGAGCGGGACAGGATGGAGCGAGCAGGGCAGGATGGAGCGAGCGGGGCAGGATGGAGCGAGTGGGACAGGATGGATCCAGTGGGGGGTGTTAGGATGCAGCCGGGGGGGCAGGATGGAGCCGGGGGGGGCAGGATGGATAAGGGGATGCAGGATGGATAAGGGGATGCGAGATGGAGCCGGGGGAAGCAGGATAGAGGTAGGATGGACCCGGGGGGGGGGGGAGCAGGATGGATGCGGGGGCAGGATGGAGCCGGGGAAGCAGAATGGAGCCGGGGAGCAGGATAGGGGTGAAGGGGGCAGGATGGAGGCGAAGGGGCAGGATGGAGCCAGCAGGGCATGGAGCCAGGGGGCAGGATGGAGGCGGGGGCAGGATGGAGCGATCGGGGCAGGATGGAGCCAGCGGGGCAGAATGGTGGCGAGGGGGGGCAGGATGGAGGATGTGGGTCAGGATGGAGCGAGCAGGCAAGATGGAGCGAGCAGGCAGGATGGAGCGAGCCGGACAGGATGGAGCGAGTGGGGCAGGATGGATCGGGGGGGGTAGGATGGAGCCGGGGGGGAGGTAGGATGGATGCGGGGATGCAGGATGGTTGCGAGGATGCAGCATGGATGTGGTATGGAGCCGGGGAGGCAGGATAGAGGCAGGATGGAGCGGGGGGGGCAGGATGGATGCGGGGCAGGATGGAGCCAGGTGGCAGGATGGATGCGATTATATAGTAGATAAAGTAAAGGTGCCATTAATTGTATTCTGGCATTGTTTTCAAGTTTGATATCCTTTTATTTTTGTCATTATTTTATTTGGTTATTTTTGGGCAGCACGGTGCCTCAAGTGGTTAGCACTGTAGCCTTTGCAGCACTGGGGTCCTGAGGTCCTGGGTTCAATTCCCAACAAGGACACTAAGGACAACATCTGCAAGGCGTTTGTATGTTCTCCCTGTGTTTGCGTGGGTTTCCTCCCACATTGTAAAGACATACTGATAGGATATTTAGATTGTGTGCTCCAAGAGAAGACAGCATTACTCATGTATGTAAAGTGCTATGGAATTAATAGCACTATATAAATATTATTATATTATTATTATATTTCTTGGCTCATTCTCTGTCATACATATGAGATTATAATGTACTTTTAGGACTATAAGTATCTTAGCAGTATTTTGGACGCAGTTTAACGATACAAGCACAGTGGATGGAATTTCTAGAAATCCCATGCCCACTGTGCTTCTATTGTACGCAGCGTTATTTCAGTTGCGTTGCGGGTTGCTGCGCTTCCGCTTCTCAGCAGCTTGTTAATTTATTGCTTTATTGAGTCGGAGGTGATCTCAGCGGGTTAATGCTGGGAAAAGCCGCCTTGCACCAAACATAGATCATAGATCATAGGCACAGGGTGGCTGCTTTCACTCTGCATTCACCCATGGCTTCCTTCTCACTATCTCCAGATCGTCTGTACATACCCTTATAGTCCAGATGTTCCTGGCTCGCTGTGGGGGAGGGGCTATGTTGGAGCGGGTCACAGGAGGCAGGAGCAGGGTCACTTCTGCAGTAAACTATCAGTTGAGGCATACACGTGGGCACGTTGTTACAGAAAATGAATATTCACTACTTTCCACACCCATAATCTTGGGTGCTGGGTGCAGTGAATATTAATTTTGGATTAGCCTGCAACTGACGGTGGGGCAGTGGCATTATGCGCAGCCTTGCTTACAAGCGGACATTAGTTGCCTGAATTAGAAAAGGACTCCACACAAAGGGGGAGTGGATGGTAGGTGAGTAGTTTATTTTTCTCTGTGCGTCATAATAGGAGGCATATATATCAGAACGAGCCCATGATGGGGGATAACATTTCTCTTTATGGAGAGATTGACAAGCCAGATCTGGCATGCCAGTATGAAGATACTTCAAAGCATGATAATTTCTCAATAAGGAGAAATGTTATCCCTTATATTCCGAGTCCTAGCCTCTCACCTAGACAATCAGATCTCATATTTTGCACTGACAAGGGGCAAACATCCCAAAACACTCTCTACAAATTAAGGTTCTGATTTGGCTTTTTAATCCTAGGTAACATTGCAAGGTCTGTTAAAGGGTTCACTTTGACTTTGAGGATTGCTACTTCCAAAATGTGGCACTAGAGTTCATTTTCTTCCTCTCTGAAGAAACAACTTGCATACTTACCGTATATACTCGTGTATAAGCCGAGTTTTTCAGCACAAAAAATGTGCTGAAAAGTCCCACCTCGGCTTATACACGAGTATATACGGTAGCCCCAGCTGTATACAGCCCCCCCCGTGGTATCCAGGGCCCCCCTTGCTGCACACCTGTAAAGTAAGATGTCAGTATACTTATCGCTGCCGCCGCCGCCGCTCTGCTGCTCGGTCACCGCGCTGCTCCGGGTCTTCATGCTTCCTTCTCCGGCGCGCAGGAAATGACGTCATTGTTCGAGCGCCGGAGAAGGAAGCATGAAGACCCGGAGCAGCGCGGTGACCGAGCAGCGGAGCGGCGGCGGCGGCAGCGATAAGTATACTTGACATCTTACTTTACAGGTGTGCAGCAAGGGGGGCCCTGGATACCACGGGGGGGTTGTATACAGCTGGGGCTGCTGTATACAGCTGGGGCCCCTGTATACTACTGATGGGGGGGAGGTCTGTATACCTCTGGGGCTGCTGCTGTATATACCCCTGGGGGCTGCTGCTGTATATACCCCCTGGGGCTGCTGCTGTATATACCCCCTGGGGCTGCTGCTGTATATACCCCCTGGGGCTGCTGCTGTATATACCCTCTGGGGCTGCTGCTGTATATACCCCTGGGGCTGCTACTGTATATACCCCTGGGGCTGCTGCTGTATATACCCCTGAGGCTGCTGCTGTATATACCCCTGGGGCTGGTGCTGTATATACCCCTGGGGCTGCTGCTGTATATACCCCTAAGGTTGCTGCTGTATATACCACTGGGGCTGCTGTATACTACTACTGGGGCTGCTGTATACTACCATTGGGGCTTCTGTATACTACTACTGGGGCTGCTGTATACTACTACTGGGGCTGCTGTATACTACTACTGGGGCTGCTGCTGTATATACCACTGAGGCTGCTGTATACTACTACTGGGGCTGCTGTATACTACCTCTGGGGCTTCTGTATACTACCACTGGGGCTGCTGTATATACCTCTGGGGCTGCTGTATATACCTCTGGGGCTGCTGTATACTACCACTGGGGCTGCTGCTGTATATACCACTGCTGCTGTAACACTGCGGGGGCCTGTATACCACACTGCTGGGAGCTGTATACCTGTGCTGGGGTCCACCCTCGGCTTATACACGAGTCAATAGGTTTTCCCAGATTTTGGGGGCAAAAGTAGGGGGGTCGGCTTATACACGGGTCGGCTTATACACGAGTATATACGGTAATTTCCCAGAGGAGCTTTGCGGCTCTGAAGTCTCATTATATTGGCATGTCAAACTTTCCATAAGGAGAAATGCTATCACATAGATCCATAAAAAAACTGTGAATTTTTCCCTGGCCAAGCCAAATCTAGACTTAAATTCCCACTAAAAAACTTAAGTGTAGATATAACTAGGCCCTAAAATATGGGGAGATAAATATGGGGAGATAAAGGAAAGGGTGCGGGCGCAGATCTCAGTGCAGAGGTTTAGGTTCAATTGGATTAGAATAATTCAGTGCTGCTCACCTTTCTCAGGTCTTTGTAAGGCTGGTTTCACACTACGATTTTGTAAAATCCGATGCTGTCCGATAGAAATCGGACAGCACCGGGTCCGAATTTGCCCCCATGTAACCCTATGGGGATCGGACCGATTCGGATGTGCACTAATTGCCATCCAAATCGCGTCCGATCTGATTTTGTCCGATTTCTTTCCAGTGCAAAAATCAGAGACTGCTCCGATTTTTGCATCCGAATCAAAAACCAGATGGAATCTGATCTGACAGATTGGATGGCAATTATGCCAAATCCGATCCGATCCGATTCCATTAACATTGGGCCCTATGGAGCAGGGTCCGAGGAAACATCTGATGTCTCCTCTGACCCGATTTTAGCGTACTGGGCATGCTCAGTACACTAAAATTGCTCCAACCCTTCTAATTACACTTCTGCAATGTATAATATACATTGCAGAAGTGTAATTAAGTAAAAGAAAGAGTTAAAAATAAAAAAAATCACTATGCTCACCTATCCTCTATCCACTGCTGCCTCCCAGCAAGGTCCTTGTGCTTACAGGACCTGTGATGATGTCAGAGAGCATCATCGGGTCACATGACCACAGTTACCGTGGTAACTGCGGTCATGTGACCCGATGATGCTCTGTGACATAGGACCTTGCTGGGAGGCAGCGGTGGATAGAGGATAGGTGAGCATAGTGATTTTTTTATTTTTAACTCTTTCTTATATTCTCTTCTGCAATGTATATTATACATTGCAGAAGTGAAAGTGCCCTGCTGTGTCCGGATCCGTGATAATCACGGACCCGGACACAGAAAAAGCATCTGGAGGTCAACTCCGATGCTTTCCTTTCCTGTCCGTGGAATCCTACAAAAAGTAGGATCCCACGGACAGGGAAAAAATCGTTGTGTGAAAGTAGCCTAAGTCAAGTAGAGACCTCGGTGGTACTTGTGTAGGTCTGGCCTGCAGCTCGGCTCTGGAGTATCCAACACCATGTAGAGTGGGTCTTTCAATGGCAAAAAGTCTCGTAGGGAAAATTCCGGTTTGTTGACCTGGTGCTTCCAGAAATATTTGAGAATCCTTATTCTTTCAAAATTTTATTGGATTCAAAGTAGGTATAAAACAGTAGACATTCATCAGACCCAAGGTGCCTCTGCCTTCTGAGGTTGTTTCCCCGGCCAGTATCAGCCTCTTTCGGTGGCTTGATAACTCACTGTCTGATCCTTTCCTGCTGTCACACAGTGAGCTGTCAATCAAGATAAAGAGTGAAATATTCTGAAATATTTCTGGAAGCGCCAACAAACCACAATTTTCCCTACGAGACTAATCACTAAAAAACTTACAGAGGGGTAGATAAAAACAAGCAATATGGGTAAAAGACGGCTCACAAGTCATACCCTCAAAATGAAAAATTCCCACTGAGTGGAATATTAAGACAAAAGATTTCTATGGCATTTCAGTTTTAGCAGATGACCCCTATATTGCCATACGTCAAAGCAAACAAAACAAAACATTTTCTGATCAATTATAAATAAATGACATTTTACGGAAATTCTATACCTTCCTCTCGTTATTATTACTGCTGTTATTTTTATTTGATTTTGGCATCTGGTATATTTCATGCATCATGACATTTGTACTTGATAATATCTTTGGCTGAAAGATAGCGTTCCAGATGGCATTGATGTTGAACATGCAAATTTACATTTGTGACTATACTGTAGCTTCACAAACAAATGATGCTTACTAGTTCCCAAACTGCTTAGTAGCTTCCAAAGTGCAATGTTTCATACTGAAAACTGTAATGAAGCATAACACGCATTTGGTGGTGCTTTATTATATCTTAGTGTATCTAAGTATAGTATCTACTGTATTTTCATGTATAAAGAAAAAATAGTAATTGTTTATGTTTGGTTATTTGTTAAAATTTTGGTGAACATCGTGCCTGTCGGGCAGAGCTGGGCAGATTCCCTCTACACCTAACGGTTCTAAAGAGGGCGCTGTCATTCCGGGCTCACCTACATAGGAGCAATCCAAGCTCCCATCACCATAAAGCCCTGATACATATAGGTGAAACAGGAAAACCAGGACCCTCGGAACAGCCCAGCCAAGCCCAACACAACCAGAACACACAATCACAGCCTGACAAAAGCCGGAATCAGGAAGATGGTAGAGGAGGGCCAGGAGAGGTATGTCAGTGACTGGAAGAACGATATCTTCAGCTCACAGAAACTGACCATGTACCGGAGTCTACAGAGAGACTACAAACTGGCCCCATATCTGGAGAAACTCCCAGATCCCAGAGACCGCAAGATCCTGAGCCGATATAGACTCAGTGCCCACAGTCTGGCCATCGAGTCCGGCCGACACAGGCAGAGATACAAGCCCAGGGAGGAAAGACTGTGCCAACACTGTGATCAGGAGGCCCTGGAGGACGAAACCCACTTCCTGCTACACTGTTCCAATACTCAGCAGTGAGGGACACTCACTTCAGGAGACTTTTGCATCTCTTCCCGGATTTCATCACCATGAAGGAGGAAGAAAAAACATCTATCCTGCTGGGAGAAGAAGAGAGAGCAGTGGAGATAGCAGTGCGGTATGTGAGCGAATGCCATAGACTGCGAGAAAAAGAGCTATGATGCCATGGACTCTATAGCCTCCACATTGGATCTGCCCCATCCACCTTTCCTATGCCATGGACTATAGCCCCCACCCTGGACTTGCCCCATCCACCTTCCCTATGCCATGGACTATAGCCCCCCCATCCTGGATCCATCCCATCCACCTTCCCTACAGCTCCTACCCAACATCCCCACAGTCCCTATCTCTATTCCCTTTATACAATTGCTTTGGCAAAACTGAGATGTATTTGGTCCTGCCAATAAAGCTTCTTTGAATCTTTGAATCTTTGAAAATAAAGATTTATGTGTTGTTATGAAGGAAAATAATTTTGTATTGGTTAAAGTGGTATTTCTCGTCATTACTTTTATGAGCTAGAAGAGGTAGTATATTACTAAATGGGTTATTGGGAGCAAGAAAATAGCTACTCTAAACTACAAAACCCCTACATGAGGCTTGGCCAACACTAATGATAGACGAACCCACTAATGTTTGGGTTTGGCGGACCCGAACAGACTTTATATAAAGATTGAGTTCGGGACTGAACGTGGCTTGAACTTGAGTCCGTACCCCAAACTAGGACTTTAAATTTATGAGATGGGGCTGTAAAAATGTAACAAAATAGTGATTAAACATCCGCATTATACTTACCGGCATCCGCCAGCTTGTACTTCCGGGACCGCTCATTATCTTCTGGATTATTCACTATTGAGAGGCGCAACGGTAGATTCTGAAATGTATGGGCGGTTTCCAGGTCACTCTAACAGCTAATCACAGAAGCCCAGTCTCTGTGAAAGCATCTGTGATTGACTGTTTTGGTTCTCACTAGTGAATAATCTAGAAGTCAATGAGCGGCCCCGGAAGTAAAAGCATGCAGACATGGTTAGTAGGGACTGATGTTTAATGACTAGTTTATTTTTACAGCTTCTACTTCCAATAGGTGGCACACGAGTTCAAATACTATTGAAGCGATGGCCAAGGGTCCACAGATGAACAGAATACAGTTATGGCCCCTTTACATGCCACTACTGAAGGTTAGAAACCACCGGGTGTCCTTGTACCTGATACCTTGTAAACACCGTGCAGTAGCGGCGTGTAATTCAGGTTGTTGCTCCCTGTCTCTTTGGATACCTGTCTTTCAACCTGAATTACACGCCGCTACTGCGCGGTGGTTACAAGGTATCAGGTACAATTGTCTCCGACACCCGGTGGTTTCTAACCTTTCGGTAGCGGCGTGTAAAGGGGCCATTGCGGTTCACAAAACGAGGTTGAAGAAAACAAGGGTAACAGTTTATTAACAGGTGGGAAAGGGAAAGGTAAAGGAGGTTCACAGAGGGGCATGCTGTGGCAAAAATACACATACAATTAGTATTAGTCTCAAATCACCACTCAAAAAAGAGTGGTGGAATAAAAGAAGTGACCAAAATAATTTTTTTAAATCTTAAAATATACATCTTTATTACAAATAAAATTAAAAACAATTCACTTCAGCATCGAGTTTCTTCAAAAAAGGTGAGGCAACACAGCCGCAACCTCAACAAATATATTTATACAAAGTACTGGTTAAAAGATTGATATAAAGATCATAACAATTTAACAATATAAGTTACAGTCAATATTGATATTAATGTTACAGTACTAAGTTATCTACTGTAACAAATAGCCTATGAGAAAGGAATTACCACTGTGATTATAATTAGAATTAGAGACCCATATACTGGGAAACAGGTATATGCCTAACTATATATATATATATAATAATAATATAATATAGATCCATCCACACCCATTTGGTGAAGAGTCTAATATAGGCATCAATGCAAAAAAACTGTTTGCCTATGTCATAACTCGATTATCTATAATCAGATAATCAAATGGCCTCACCTAGAGAATGGTAGTAAAGTTGTTGTGAGGTCTGTTGGCTGTGTCCCCTCTAACTCCAACAGGCATGTTGCTCTGGCTTCTTCCGTGAGTGTGAAAGACTCATGATAACACTGAGGAACCAAGTCCAGTCCAAGGCCCAATGCTGTGATGCTTGTGGTGCGCACTTCTCCTTGCACGGCAGAGGGGACACTCCTCTTTCTTCCTTCATAGTCTTGGGGTCCTCTGGATCACCTTCAGGACAGCAGTTTTCTCATGTTTCTCCCCTCAGCAATTTACTTTCAATTTCATTTCAAGGATCCATGGTCTTTGGTGTTCTCCGGCTGGTACCAGATCGACAGTTACAGGGCACTCTCACAGTCCGGCTCCAGTCTTGCTCCAACTGGCACTTTATCTCTTCACAGGCTGTGGTTTCAGGGCACTCAACAGACAGCGACCCTTCTGCTCTTTTTTCTTCCTCAGAACACAGACACCTCTAGTCCAAGCCCCCAGCACTCTCGTGTTTTCCTGCACTTTCTGGACAGTTCCTGCACTTTACTGCACAATTTCAGGAAGGGGAGTACGGACCACAATGCAGCACATGGGGAGCACAATATTTTAAAGTCATAGCTTGCCTAAACCATTTGTAGGGGTGACACCCCTAGATACGTCCTCCTAAACTCCAAAGAGGCAATTTGCACATTTAATCTGCCAGGATTGTAAGGCATTTAATTCTGCTCATGCTGGCATGTCACGCTCCACAAGGAGACACCTTACTCCTTGGAATACTGAAACATTAAGATTTCTAGGCCTGAAAAAAAACTCCTACAGCATTATTCCTCCTCCACCACACTTTACAGTAATCACTGGCATTTGACATAACCCGACATATCAAATAGAGAGGCAGAATTCATCACTTCAGGCATACATAGGTGCCAGTCTACACTACTGTAGTAAGAATATGAAAGATATTTAATAAATGGTGATATGATGTAGTAGGAACTGACTTTAAAGGAGGTAAAACAGGGGCAAAAAATTATGAAAATCCAGTAGTGTTTAGTATTTTAAGAGAAGAAGGCACACAAAGAAAACTTGTGTACAAAGGGTATAACGATTGCAATCACAGAAGGTTTGTAGGCTTGTGTAATCAGCTATAGAGATGAGCGAACCTTTTGAACTTTGGGTTTCGTTTTGAACAGGCATTTGTTTGCAAGATAGATCGGCAAAAGTTTGTTGAACTTCTGAACCCCATTTAAATCAATGGGAGGCAAAGTCAAGGACTAGAAAACACCTTCAAAGGGGTGCAAAAGCTACCAAGCACAGCTTAAACTGTTTTACAGTGGAGGCTTGCTATTTCGGCACAGACATTATCTTCCTACATTATCAATTAGCAATTTTATCGCTGCTGTCACCATGCTTCTGGGCCTGCTCATTAACCTCAGATATCCTCATGAAATCACTGGGGTTGTCTAAGGTTTCACAGTGGGTATCACACAGCAGGGAATCCGCTGTATGACCTGAAATAACCTTAGTGGGTCAGCGCTCGTAACACTAACTGTATCTTGAGAGCCGCGATATCGCCGTTATCTAGATACAGTGTGTGAGGAGCGTGATGTCTGGGAGCGCACTGCAGTTCAAACATATGGGATAGCCCCTGTGTGACCCCTCAAGTTTGATCTGCATAATGTTTATGATGGCACCACTTGTCACACTCTCCCCAGTGCCTACATGCCTGCTCTCACACCATATGGGGGATGCTTTCTTTAAACATGCCCCGCCATATTGTTGTAAGGCCCCGTGCCTACAGTATATTGTTTGATGTTTCTTTTAATGCAGATTTTGAAATCTGCATCAAAATATGCATGTATATCCTGAAGCCAGCAATATCTATGAGAATTCAGAAGTGCTGTGCCAATGTGTGTTCTTTTTCCTTGCAGATTTGGTGTAGATTTTGGGGCAGGAAAAAAATCTGAAACACATGTTCAAGACAAAAAAGCAATATCAGCACAGCACTTCTGACCTTTCACAGACTTTGCTGGCCTCAGAATAGACATGGAGATTTTGAGGAAATCCTAAAATATGCAATGCTTGCAGCCCTGGAGGACTGCACTTGGCCAGCCCTGTGCTACAGGATTTTGTGTAGCGTCTTGCATTTCCATACATCAGACCATCAGGCCAGAAGTCTGAGGCTTGTTTGCCAGTCTCTGTAGGGCTGTATCAAAGCACCTGTTTGCAAAGACAGTCCAGCACTCAAGGAGAGAAGTAAAAAAAAAACTTTACTGTAGCGTAGACTATAAGAAGTCTCAGCACACACATATTAATATACACAGGATGCACAGGATATATATATATATATACAATGACATATAAATGAGACTGCTGATCCCTGTGGGACTTTCCATATTATATATCTATACTACCGTATATACTCGTGTATAAGCCGACCCGGTGTATAAGCCGACCCCCCTACTTTTGCCCTCAAAACCTGTGAAAACCTATTGACTCGTGTATAAGCAGAGGTGGACCCAGCACAGGTATAAGCCCCCGCAGTGTGGTATACAGCAGCCCCAGAGGTATATACAGCAGCCTCAGTGGTAGTATACAGCAGCAGCCCCAGTGGTATATACAGCAGCAGCCCCAGTGGTTAATACAGCAGCCCCAGTAGTGTAGTATACAGCAGCCCTATCAGCAGAGGGTATATACAGCAGCAGCCCAGTGGGTAGTATACAGCAGCAGCCCCAGTGGTATATACAGCAGCAGCCCCAGTAGTTATATACAGCAGCCCCAGAGGTATATACAGCAGCCCCAGTGGTATATACAGCAGCGCCAGTGTAATACAGCAGCAGCCCCAGTGGTATATACAGCAGCACGCCCCAGAGTTATATACAGCAGCCCCAGTGGTAGTATACAGCAGCAGCCCCAGTGGTATATACAGCAGCAGCCCCAGTGGTATATACAGCAGCAGCCCCAGTAGTTAGTATACAGCAGCCCCAAGGTATATCAGCAGCCCCAGTGGTAGTATACAGCAGCAGCCCCAGTGGTATATACAGCAGCAGCCCCAGTAGTTAGTATACAGCAGGCCCCAGAGTATATACAGCAGCCCCAGTGGTATATACAGCAGCAGCCCCAGTGGTATATACAGCAGCAGCCCCATGTAGTTATATACAGCACCCCATGGTATATACAGAGCAGCCCCAGTGGTATATACAGCAGCAGCCCCAGTGGTATATACAGCAGCAGCCCAGTGGTATATACAGCACAGCCCCAGTGGTATATACAGACAGCCCCAGTATATTACAGTACAGCAGCCCAGAGGTATATACAGCAGCCCCAGTAGGTAGTATACAGCAGCGCCCCAGTGGTATATACAGCAGCAGCCCCAGTGTTAGTATACAGCAGCCCCAGAGGTATATACAGCAGCCCCAGTGGTATATACAGCAGCAGCCCCAGTGGTATATACAGCAGCAGCCCCAGTGTATATACAGCAAGCCCCAAGTAGTTATATACAGCAGCCCCAGAGGTATATACAGCAGCCCCAGTGGTATATACAGCAGCAGCCCCAGTGGTATATACAGCAGCAGCCCCAGTGGTATATACGAGCAGCCCAGTAGTTATATACAGCAGCCCCAGAGGTATATACAGCAGCCCCAGTGGTAGTATAGCAGCAGCCCCAGTGGTATATACAGCAGCAGCCCCAGTGGTATATACAGCAGCAGCCCCAGTAGTTAGTACAGCAGCCCCAGAGGTATATACAGCAGCCCCAGTGGTAGTATACAGCAGCAGCCCCAGTGGTATATACAGCAGCAGCCCAGTGTTAGATACAGCAGCCCCAGAGGTATATACAGACAGCCCCAGTGGTAGTATACAGCAGCAGCCCAGTGGTATAAAAGCAGCAGCCCAGTGGTAGTATCAGCAGCAGCAGCCCCAGTGGTATATACAGCAGCAGCCCCAGTGTATATACAGCAGCGCCCAGTAGTTAGTATACAGCAGCCCCAGAGGTATATACAGCAGCCCCAGTGGTATATAGCAGCAGCCCCAGTAGTTAGTATACAGCAGAGCCCCAGAGTATATACAGCAGCCCCAGTGGTAGTATACAGCAGCCCCAGTGGTATATACAGCAGCAGCCCCAGTGGTATATACAGCAGCAGCCCCAGTAGTTAGCATACAGCAGCCCCAGAGGTATATACAGCAGCCCCAGTGGTAGTATACAGCAGCAGCCCCAGTGGTATATACAGCAGCAGCCCCAGTGGTATATACAGCAGCAGCCCCAGTGGTATATACAGTAGCAGCCCCAGTAGTTAGTATACAGCAGCCCCAGAGGTATATACAGCAGCCCCAGTGGTAGTATACAGCAGCAGCCCCAGTGGTATATACAGCAGCAGCCCCAGTGGTATATACAGCAGCAGCCCCAGTAATTAGTATACAGCAGCCCCAGAGGTATATACAGCAGCCCCAGTGGTAGTATACAGCAGCAGCCCCAGTGGTATATACAGCAGCAGCCCCAGTAGTTAGTATACAGCAGCCCCAGAGGTATATACAGCAGACCCAGTGGTAGTATACAGCAGCAGCCCCAGTGGTATATACAGCAGCAGCCCCAGTGGTATATACAGCAGCAGCCCAGTAGTTAGTATACAGCATCCCCAGAGGTATATACAGCAGCCCCATTGGTAGTATACAGCAGCAGCCCCAGTGGTATATACAGCATCAGCCCCAGTGGTATATACAGCAGCAGCCCCAGTAGTTAGTATACATCAGCCCCAGAGGTATATACAGCAGCCCCAGTGGTAGTATACAGCAGCAGCCTTAGTGGTATATACAGCAGCAGCCCCAGTAGTTAGTATACAGCAGCCCCAGAGCAAATAAAAAAGCCAAGAAGCCAGCGCTGCCTAAGGTTAGCACGCAATACAAAAAGTGCATGTGCACCTTGAATGGTCTAGTGGCTGACCACCACTTTGCCGTGCACGCCAGATTCTGTCCGTTTCCATCTGCATTGACGTTAGTAATTTTAGTAACTGTTCACACACACACAGTTATCACACTCTGCCCTCAGGCTAAGTTTGATTTAGCTCCATTCACCTGAACCTAACTTTGCTTCTATCCATGAGTGCTGGTGCGGTCCAGTGAGGGTTAACAGTGAAATAGCCCAGGCATTTGTGGTGCAGGCTGCAGGTGTCTGGGCCTCAGTTGGCTTCTATTCACTGACCTAGGCTGACACCTTGGAAGCATGGTCTGATATGCATAAGGTGAGTGATTGCTTTATATGGTCCATTGTATGTGTATTTTGCTGTTTTAGGACACAACAAAAATAAAAAATTTATAGAATAGGACCACTCTATCTGAGACATTCCTTGACGTGGAAGAGTGGCTCAAAAGATTATTTAATCTTTTGCGAAATGTCTTATTACTGTGCAGTATGGAAAAAATATGTGTATTTACACTATTTATTTCTCCAATTTTTCTGACTGTGCTGGCTCCCCCTTTACAGCAGCCCCAGAGGTATATACAGCAGCCCCAGTGGTAGTATACAGCAGCAGCCCCAGTGGTATATACAGCAGCAGCCCCAGTAGTTAGTATACAGCAGCCCCAGAGGTATATACAGCAGCCCCAGTGGTAGTATACAGCAGCAGCCCCAGTGGTATATACAGCTGCAGCCCCAGTGATATATACAGCAGCAGCCCCAGTAGTTAGTATACAGCAGCCCCAGAGGTATATACAGCAGACCCAGTGGTAGTATACAGCAGCCCCAGAGGTGTATACAGCAGCCCCAGTGGTAGTATACAGCAGCCCAGAGGTATATACAGCCCAGTGGTAGTATACAGCAGCCCCAGAGGTATATACAGCCCAGTGGTAGTATACAGCAGCCCCAGTGGTATATACAGCCCAGTGGTAGTATACAGCAGCCCCAGTGGTATATACAGCCCCAGTGGTAGTATACAGCAGCCCCAGAGGTATATACAGCCCCAGTGGTAGTATACAGCAGCCCCAGTGGTATATACAGCCCCAGTGGTAGTATACAGCAGCCCCAGAGGTATATACAGCCTCAGTGGTAGTATACAGCAGCCCCAGTGGTATATACAGCCCCAGTGGTAGTATACAGCAGCCCCAGAGGTAGTATACAGCCCCCCATCAGTATACAGCAGCCCCAGAGGTATATACAGCCCCAGTGGTAGTATACACGCAGCCCCAGTGGTATATACAGCCCCAGTGGTAGTATACAGCAGCCCCAGAGGTAGTATACAGCCCCCCCATCAGTATACAGGCCCCCCAGCCTTGTGCACAATCCTGTAAAGGAAGAGATTAGTATACTTATCACTGTCCCGCTGCTGCTGTCCCGCCGCCGCCATCGCGCTTCTCCGTCTTCTTCCGGTTTCCTCCTCGGTCGCGCGGACAATGACGTCATTGCCTGCGCCGACCGGAGGAAGCCGGAAGAAGACGGATGAAGACGTAGGAGCGCGATGACGATGAGCAGAGTCCATTAACGACTTTGAGGTATAGCCCAAAAATCTGTATTCTAAATGTGTGGAATGAAATGAAATAAAGTGATTGCACATTTTCAAGGAGGAATATCCATAGTATGGTGTTTCATGAGTGTGAACAGGCCTATAAGACCATGTATGTGAAGCATATAATGGCCATATGGTATTTTTATATGAATTGCTATTACATAAGTGTAGAAGAGATGGCCTTGCACGCTGCTGACCCTCTGTAATAATAAAAGTATGCTCTTAAATTAAAAAAAAATTAAAAAATAATAATAATAATAATAATAATATTAATAAAAACATAAATACCGTATATACTCGCGTATAAGCCAAGTTTTTCAGCCCAAAAATTGGGCTGAAAAGTACCCCCCTCGGCTTATACGCGAGTCAGTGCTGTATACCGATGTATACATCGGTACATACCGATGTATACATCGGTATACAGCAGCCCCCGCATCCCCAGTAATCCAGGGCCCCCCCAGCGTCTCTCCGGTCACCTGAAAAGCAAGCTATACTTATCAGTGTCCGCTGTCCGCGCCCGCTCGCCTCTGCCGTCTGCGATCCTCCATCTTCATGCGGCGTCTTCCGGTTTCCTGTGCTCGTCGCAGGGAATGACATCATTCCTTGCTTTTCAGGTGACCGGAGAGACGCTGGGGGGGCCCTGGATTACTGGGGCCCTGTATACTACCGCTGGGGCTGCAATCTACTACCACTGGGGCTGTATATACTACCACTGGGGCTGTATATACTACCACTGGGGCTGTATATACTGCTGGGGCCCTGTATACTACCGCTGGGGCTGCAATCTACTACCACTGGGGCTGTATATACTACCACTGGGGCTGTATATACCACTGGGGCTGTATATACTGCTGGGGCCCTGTATACTACCGCTGGGGCTGCAATCTACTACCACTGGGGCTGTATATACTACCACTGGGGCTGTATATACTACCACTGGGGCTGTATATACCTGTGGGGCTGCTGTATACTACACTGGGGCTGTATATACCTGTGGGGCTGCTGTATACTACCACTGGGGCTGTATATACCTGTGGGGCTGCTGTATACTACACTGGGGCTGTATATACCTCTGGGGCTGCTGTATACTACACTGGGGCTGTATATACCTCTGGGGCTGCTGGATGCTACCACTGGGGCTGTATATACCTGTGGGGCTGCTGTATACTACCACTGGGGCTGTATATACCTCTGGGGCTGCTGTATACTACCACTGGGGCTGTATATACGTCTGGGGCTGCTGTATACTACCACTGGGGCTGTATATACCTCTGGGGCTGCTGGATACTACCACTGGGGCTGTATATACCTCTGGGGCTGCTGGATGCTACCACTGGGGCTATATATACCTCTGGGGCTGCTGTATACTACCAATGGGGCTGTATATACCTCTGAGGCTGCTGTATACTACCTCTGGGGCTGCTGTATACTACCACTGGGGCTGCTGTATACTACCACTGGGGCTGCTGTATATACCTTTGGGGCTGCTGTATACTACCTCTGGGGCTGCTGTATACTACCTCTGGGGATGCTGTATACTACCACTGGGGCTGTATATACCTCTGGGGATGCTGTATACTACCACTGGGGCTGTATATACCTCTGGGGCTGCTGGATACTACCACTGGGGATGTATATACCTCTGGGGCTGCTGGATGCTACCACTGGGGCTATATATACCTCTGGGGCTGCTGTATACTACCAATGGGGCAGTATATACCTCTGAGGCTGCTGTATACTACCTCTGGGGCTGCTGTATACTACCACTGGGGCTGCTGTATACTACCACTGGGGCTGCTGTATACTACCACTGGGGCTGCTGTATATACCTTTGGGGCTGCTGTATACTACCTCTGGGGCTGCTGTATACTACCTCTGGGATGCTGTATACTACCACTGGGGCTGTATATACCTCTGGGGATGCTGTATACTACCACTGGGGCTGTATATACCTCTGGGGCTGCTGTATACTAACTACTGGAGCTGCTGCTGTATATACCACTGGGGCTGCTGCTGTATACTACCACTGGGGAGGCTGCTGTATACTACCATTGGGGGGCCTGTATACCACACTGCTGGGGGCTGTATACCTGTGCTGGAGTCCACCCTCGGCTTATACACGAGTCAATAGGTTTTCCCAGGTTTTGGGGGCAAAAGTAGGGGGGTCGGCTTATACACGGGTCGGCTTATACACGAGTATATACGGTAATAAAAAAATTAAGCTCTCTTAAACAGATGTTTTAATGACATTTTAAGGTTCCTGGACTTTACAGCTGGTGCCACATTTGGCATTATTTCCAAAATTTACACCCTGCAGGTGTCAAAAAATACGTTTTTTTCCTCCTCTTCTTCCAAGAGCCATAACTTTTTTTATATTTCCATCAATATAGGCATATGAGAGCTTGTTTTTTGCAGGAAAAGTTGTACTTTGGTATGTCATAATTTATTTTACCATATAGTGTACAGGAGACTAGGAAAAAAATTTCAAGTGCAGTGAAATTGTCAAAAAGTGCAATTATACATTTGTTTTTTGTTGTTTTATTCACTGTGTTTGCTATATGGTAAAACTGATGTGTCATTATGATGCTTCAGAATGGACAGAGTTCATAGATACCAAACATGTATATTTTACTGTCTTCTAAGTGGTGAAAAAAATTCAGAGGTTTTTAAAGAAAAAAATTGCACTTAAGCGCCATTTTCCAAGACCCGTAGCGTTCTTAATTTTTCATCCCAAGACCCCAGGACCTCCAGTCACAGCTGGGAACAACACGATTCCCGCCGCAGTGTTATGTATGGCACTTTTAGTGGCTGACAGTGCAATTCAAAGTGTTAGCACCACCCATCGGAATGCTCCAGTGAGCGTTTTTTCCCCAAAAAAGTAGGAAAAATTTTAGGACCATTTTAGATTTTGAAATTTTTCCCAATCAAATCCGCATTCAATATTTTTTTGGTAAATTGCTCGGTTTCCGATTGCAAATAGAATCTGCAATGTTCATGCTGAATTTGAAATGGGCAAACATGTTCAGCGAAAGTATGCTGATCTCTACTCAGGGGACTGGCTAACACAAGCTCCATTCTCAGGTGAATGTGTATCTTTGCATATACATCCAGCTGAAACATATGAGCCTGAACAGAATACATTTTACCTGGGGCCCACAGATCAGACAGCCATGTTCTTGGGTGGCCAAATTTTAAACAGGCCCAGAGAACTTCTTGCGTAGTTGTGCCAGTCACAAGTAGAATACACCATTCTGTCTAATAGCCAAACAGTAATGTCCATACTATTACATTAAGATGAAAAAGATGAGGTATTAGTTGATATGTTGGCTAAAACACCAAAGCATGCAATCCACTTCAAGGTTTCTCATTATCTTGTGAGGTCCTGAATGTCAGAATTTCAACTTTTCCATGTAACCTTCTGTGTATCCCTGCCATGATGCAAGATGGCGTGCCTCATCATGTCTATGTGTTCTCTGCCTGTCCTGCTTACTTAAGCTCCGGTCACACATTCAGACCCTGCCTGAGTATTTTGTGCCTACCCTGGCTGCTTCAGTGCTTCATCTGAGACTTGCTCCTAGTTTCCAGCTTCTACATATCTGCTGTTCATGCCATCTTTTTCCAATGATCTGCTCAGCTGGGTCTCGCTTGCACTCCAGTTTTCTCCAACAACAAGCCCTGCTCTCTGCTCCAGTGTTCCTGTTACCCACGTTCTGCCCTGTTCAATGTAAGCTGCTGCTACTTTTGTCTGGCCCTGTGTGTTTATATTGCAGTGTCCTGGAGTTTGTGTGTTATACCGCACTGCATTGTGCTAACTTTTGAACTGTGTTTTGGCAAAGACTTTGAAGTTGCCTTCCACGCTGTGTGTATAGACTGTTCCCTGCAAGACCTTCTGAACTTTTCCAACACCACTGTTTGTTTGTCATTTTGGGCTCCTTTGGCTCCACGGCCGGGTGGAATGTCTTACTCTTGGTCCCTCACTAATCAGCTTTGTTAAGCTCTAGTGAATAGAAGCTAATCTGCAGTTCTCAGCAATGGCCATGACACAGTAAATGGAGCTGTTCTGCTTTCATTGTTTAGATATAAAACTAAAAACAGCTGATCAGTGGAGGAGTCAGGTGTTGGATCCCCACCAATCTGATATTGATGAGCCTGGAGACCTATGCTGAAGATAGGTCATCATTATCATAATCACAGGCAAACCCTTTAATTCTATTATCTAAAGGGGAGAAACCAATCCCTTGAATTTCTTAATGTAATCCAGTATATATAAACATAACCTACATGCTTGTAATATTTCTCATCACATAACTTACCTACATTGATGTCCGCTTCATTTAAAATGTTATTAAACAAGCAAAAATAGCCTTCAACCTAGTTCATTTCAAACGCATCTAATATTGCTGCCGTCATTTACCATGAGATTGTATTGCCTGTGACATCTGTAATTATGTCAGTCAATGCATGAGAAGTTCTTAGTGGAAATTACTGGCTAGTCAGGTGTTTTTATTTATTGCTTATATGAATAATGCAGGAGTCAGCGTATTGTTCTGTTTCCCTAATCAAATAATCTATCCAGGCAGGAATTGCTGGTGCTTTTCACTTAACTACATGGATACTCAGGCAATGGATGGGCCTCTTAGTAAAAAAAGTCCACTTTGGTTTAAATTAGGAAGAAAAATGTATTTTTACATTCAGATGCTTTATATATATCTGCATTAGATAAATATTTCCTTCCAATATGAGATATAAGTCCTTAAAGAGAACCTGTCATCACGATTTTGTAATGTAAAGAAATGGCTGTAATGAAGCTGTAATGGTGATTAAGTTGATACCTTTGGTGAATAAATCTGTGTTGTAATCACCATTTAAAGTGTTTTGCTGATTAGATTTAACTGAACATTGGGTCCTTTCCTCCCTTTCTGTGATTCTCCAGACCCTCCACTGCCTCTGGTCTGTGAATGACCTGCCTGCTTTAAATAAAATATGAGAAGTGACCGGAGGCAGGTGGATGGGCTGGACTGTACACTGGGTCTTCTCCCCCCTGTCTGTGATTCCCTCGCTCTGCTGCCTCTGGGCTGTTAGTGACCTGCCTGCTCTGTATGGAATATCAATAATGACCTATTGCTAACAGACCAGAGTCAGGCAGGTGGATGGGCTGGACTGTACACTGGGTCTTCTCCTCCCTGTCTGTGATTCCACTCGCTCTGCTGCCTCTGGTCTGTTAGTGACCTGCCTGCTCTGTATGGAATATCAGCAATGACCTGTTGCTCACAGACCAGAGTCAGGCAGGTGGATGGGCTGGACTGTACACTGGGTCTTCTCCTCCCTGTCTATGATTCCAACACCCTCTGCTACCTCTGGTCTGTTAGTGACCTGCCTACTCTGTATGGAATATCAGCAATGACCTGTCATTCACAGACCGGAGGCAGGCAGAAGGTCTAGGAAGTCACAGGCCAGAGGTAGCAGATGAGTCGGGGATTCACAGACAGTGTGGAGAAAACCCAGTGAACAGTCCGGCCCATGGGCACTGAAATCTAATTAGTAGAAAACTTCAAATGGAAGTTAGCCTATTTATTTTAAAGAGAACCCATCACATGACATAAACATGTACTTTTTGTCTAGTATAAAATCACTCTTTTCTCCTGAACCTGGCATGACATTTTTTATTCCTGTGCCTCTACCCTGTACAGAAATCTAAAGTTTTAAGCCAAGAGGGTATGGTCTCCACAAACATGCTCATAGAGAGGATTTGAGGTCTACAGTTTATTGGCCGACATGGCTATATGCAAAGAAGAGAGACAATGTTTCAGTAATAGATAAGTGCAGGAATACAAAAAAAGAAAGAAAAAGAAACACAAAAACAGATTCAGGAAAATATCAACATTTAGACCAGTTAAAACATTTACATATTTTTGCAAATGAGAGGTGCTCTTTAATTAAAGCATCCAGCTGATTGCTTTATTGCACCATTTGTCACTTTGAATGCTTCTAACATAATATCAGAAGCAATAAAAATCTTCAATACAAAGTTATTACTGTTTTGTGCTTTTAGTTCCTGTGTAGACAACATTTGTCTCCAACTTTTTGCTAGCTTACACTCCGGTAGGTTTCATAGTTTTTAAGATTCAAGGTAGACTTTAAGTCCATCTACTTCAGCCCATAGCCTAACATGTTGATCCAGGGAAAGCCAAGAAAAATCCATGTGGCATACATTAAGCTCCTGTGAAGACACAGGGTTCAGTGGGTGCTCTCGTACGCTGGCCCAGCCACCTTTAGAAAGACAGCATGGACCAGGGCTCATCCCAAA
Organism: Allobates femoralis; assembly: GCA_033576535.1. Lineage (NCBI taxonomy): Eukaryota > Metazoa > Chordata > Amphibia > Anura > Aromobatidae > Allobates > Allobates femoralis. The sequence goes on from JARQOC010000005.1 coordinate 83,482,508, forward strand.
CAGAACGCCCAAGATCCTTAACCGTGGGCGGAACACTTCTCAGACAACACCGGGTGAAGGAACCACGATATTAAGGTTTTATTGGATCCCCAAACAGTTAACAGCTTAAAACACAACACCAGCAAAACACAAAATGTAACAGGCAACAGAGTCTCACCCTTCCGTTGGCTCACCAGGGTTTAGAATGTTTCTGTCCCAAAGCTATCACAGCAAAGTCTGTAGCCAGCCAGGTGACTGGATCGTCTAACCTGGGTTGCTTTCTTATGCAGTCTTTGTTATCCCAGCTAATCCGAACATTCGATGCTGAAGTCCTTGTAGAATTACAATGCAAGTGCTGATCCCCTTGGTCGAAGTGCCTAGGCCTGGGGATTTGGCTTGCCAATCGGGTCCATAGATCCTAAAATAGCTGCATGTAACAAGTCCCGTGCACCTCTAGTTGGGACCGAAATCCCTAGACTGAGGTCACTAGACAGACTCTCCCTGGTTAATGAACAGCTCTGCTTATATCCCATGACCACTCAATTCAGGATATTGGGGACTTCATGATTGGTGGAATAAGACTGTATTCTCATTGGCTCGATTTCAAGCTGCTAAGCACACAATGTTCATTTAAATGATGTAGACAGAGAGGGGCCAAAGAGAATCCCATCCAGTCTTCAATCCATAACAACAAACAATGGTGGCTGAAGTAATTTACATAGAAACAGCAATACACATAGTAATACAAAGGACTTTTAGGAGGATTAAGTTCTCTGCCCTTCTATGACAAAGAAGTGAGATAATTACATTACACATGTTAAACACTACTAGTCGTGTACAACACTTGTAGGAACAATGAGTTGCTTATCACAAGGTAACAAACAAAATACAAATACTGTCTGGCTTACATAAGAAACCATCCTATGTTCTATACTAATGGAGTCCATGTTATACCTTAATGGAGTCCATTTCGTCACAGCTCCACATTGGGGAAAAAACTACCGACTCCACATACGGCAATCAGACTAGTTCCCTGGATCAACGCCCTATCACAGAATCTAGTATATATAACCGGTAATATTATATTTTTCAAGAAAGGCATCCAGGCCCTTCTTAAATGTTAGTAGTGAAGAAGGATGTGGATGACGCAAGATGCGGTCACAGGCCGAAGAGACTCTACAGTAACTGCAGAACTAGACTACACATGGTTATTCCGAACTGTAAATTTTAATCCCTTTCCTGCCACAGTCGATTTTCTTTCTTGCGATTTTGCTTTATCCTCCCATTCTTCAAAGAACTATGACTTTTTACAATTTCCTTATAGTGCACGCATACGGGATAATTAAAAAGAAAAGAATTCTTGACCTGCTGCTGGTTTACTCATTCTTCCTCCCAAAGATTGTAATAGAGCTCAGCTCACATTTATCCTGCATTCTACATAGAGCACTTGCACTGAGGTTTTCTGGGTAAGTCTCTGAAATATATGATTCAGATGGAACCCCTGACAGAAGATTCCTTGTAATGAGGCAGATGGAGTCACCTAGGACTTAAGGCCCAGTTACACACACAGATAATTGTGCAGAGATTGTTCGCAGATCTCTGGTTGCAGTGAAATCATGGACACATTGTTCCATTTTGTGGCCGTGTACAAATGTAACAATGTGTCCATGATTTCACTGCAACCAGAGATCTGCGAACAATCTCTGCACAATTATCTGTGTGTGTAAGGCTGGTTTCACACTGCGGTCAGATCAGGTCAGATCAGGTCAGATTTTGTGTGCCAAAACCAGGAGTGACTCCAAAATCTAGAACAAGTGTCAATCTTTCAATTATACTTTTTTCTCTGCAAGTTCCTCTCCTGGTTTTGGAACACAAAACCTGACCTGATCTGACCTGATCTGACCGCAGTGTGAAACCAGCCTAACTGGGCCTTTTGAATAATGATTTTCACAGATATGTGAATGGATCTATGAAACAGAGTCTGTGTGATGTCCAATAAACAGAACTCTGGCAGCAGCACAGTCTACCACAGTCTTGTGCCCTTCGGAAAAGGACAACACTGAACTGAGGCCAGAATGAGTCCAGAGTAACTCTGCTGCCTCATTATAATGAATGGATCAATCAGGAGTGTCACCTGAATTTATGCATTAGTAGATTCATGGTAGATGGAAAGCCGATGTAAGTGCTCAGCGTAGAGCACAGGATAAAAGTAATCCATAATTTTATATATAATTTGGTCAATAAAAGCTTCAACTCAATCCACCCAAAAAAACAGGCTTTTCTAAGGCTGGCTTCACATTGGCGTTCCCCTCTGCAGCATTCTGCGGAGGGGAACCGCCATGTGAGCGCAGGCACCACAAGTCCCTATGTTTATCATGGGGATGCACGGAGCTGCGCTTGACTGCGCATTACCGTGCGCTCCCATTAATTTCCCTGTGTGATTTGTACGCATGCGCATGCTTGCATACAAATCACACACTCTCGTCCACACCCTGAACGCGACATGTTGCGTTCCTGGTGCGGACGACAATGTATGATTTGTATGCAAACATGCGCATGCGTACAAATCACACAGGGAAATTAATAGGAGCACACGGTCATGCGCAGTCAAGTGCAGCACCGTGCGTCCCATGATAAACATAGCAAGTAATCAAGGTATCCAGATGATTGAGCGCTCCCAATCTCCTTGGGAGCGCTCAATCATCTGGATACCTTGATTACTTGCTTCATTCCACGGGCTCATAGCTGGGAGTTCCGCTCTCTGGAGGATAGCAGCAGCATACCAAGGAGACAAAGACCTCTGTAAGACCCCAGTGGGGTGATATGCAAAGAAACAAGACACAATAAAGGTGAGTTCTCTTGCCCAGTGTACTTCTGAGAAATATTGTACTTTTACATTTAGATCTGCGCCTGTTTTCTCTCTCCCCACCCTCCTCTGACCTACAGCCTCAAGGTCTATTGTGTGCATGATAAACATAGGGAATTGCGGTACCTGTGCTCACATGGCGGAACGCCAGTGTGAAGGCACCCTTATATGTTGAGACTGGAGTATTGATTTATGTTTTGTCTATTGATTTATGTGTTTGTAGATTTAATTGCTTTGTATATGAATCATTTATATTTTCTAAATTTAATTCAATAAAAATAAACCTGATTAAAAAAAAAAAAAAACTAGTTCCCACTCAGGTCCCTCCTCTGGAAATAGAAATATTTGGGGCTTCCATGTTACTGGTAGAACAAAGGCTCTGGAAAAGCTCTATGTTTCCCCCAAAAAACGAAATACATGTAAATCTGCACTCCCCAATGCAAATGCCCCACTACTTTCAGAGCCCCGCAGTGAGCCTAAACCACATACATCATCCAGATATTTGCACTACAATCTATTGGGGATACAATGTACTGGGCACTACAATGTCAGATTTACAATTTTCACACATTAATATCCATTGCTGCTTGTTTCTGGATAACACCCATGGAGTCAAAAATCATCTCTACACCTATAGATGAATTCCTAGAGGGGTTTAATGTCCAAAATGGGGTCAATTGAGGGAGAACTCTGATATGCTGGCACTTAAGGGCTCTTTATATGGAGTCCGCAAATTGTTGTACAAAAATATGTACTCCAGGTATCAAATAGCAATGTAGTCAGGAGAAATTGCACAATAAATTGTATGGTGTATTTTCTCCTGTTACTCTTGTGAAAATAAAAATTTGAGGACAAAAACATTTTTTTATTTTCACAACTCAACGTTATAAAAATTTTTGAAGCACCTGGGAGTTCAAAGTGCTCACCACACCTCTAGATAAATTCCTTTAGGGGTCTAGTTTCCAAAATGGGTAACTTTTTGTCGATTTCCACTGTTCAGGCACATGAACGGCTCTCCAAATGCAACATGGTGTGATTCCAGTCAATTGTGCACTCCAAAAGTCAAATTGCACTGTATCTGTGTACTCAGGAGCAATTGCACAACAATTTGCACAGTGCATTTTTTTCCTGATACCCTTGTGAAAATAAAAAAATTGGGGCTAAAGTAACAATTTTGTGAGAAAAAGTTACATTTTAATTTTTTTCCTTCCTCATTGCTTTAATTCCCATGAAGCACAGAAAGGTTTACTAAACTTCTTGAATGTGGTTTTGATCAGTCTGAGGGGTGCAGTTTTTAGAATGACACTTTTGGGTATTTTCTAGCACATAAGCCTCTCATAGTCACTTCAAATGTGATGTGGTCCCTAAAAAATTGGTTTTGTAAATGGTGTTGGAAAAAGAGATATTGCTGATAAACTTTGAACTCTAAAAAATAATGTTTCAAAAATGGTAGTGATGGAAAGTAGACATGTGTGAAATGTTATTTATTAGCTATTTTGTGTGATGCAACATTCTGGATTTAAGGGGTTGTCCGGTCTAAACTGATAACTCTACAGTCACTTGGTGTCATTCTAGGTGTCACTCTATGTGACTTATCGATCCTCCCAGTACCGCACTGTGCTCTGCAAGGACCCGCCATTTTGTAACGGACCGCAATTATGCGGTATACATTTCCCGGCAACATCACGTTTAGTAGGCGCTGCCTCTCTCAATACAAGTGTATGAGGTGGGCGCCTCCGACTAGTGGGCGCAGCCATCTAATGGGTGCAGCCATCTAGTGGGCGCGGCATTGCTCCTTACAATTGTATTGAGTGAGGTTGCGTCTACTAGACAGGAGTTCCGGCTGCAGTGGCCAGGAACATGCATAACGTATAACTGCAGCCCAGTCCCGGTTTAGAAATAGTGAATCCTCGTAGTGCACAGTGTGGGTGCTGGGAGGATTGGTAATTCTGCAGTCACACAGAGTGCAGAATTATCATTTTAGTTGGACAACCCCTAAAAGGGATAAAAAATAAGTTTGAAAATTGCCAAACTTTCAACATTTTCACCAAATGTCCAAAACTTTCACAAACATAGGCAAAAAGCATTGTCCTAAGTTTACCATTATCATGAAGTACAATATGTCATGTAAAACAGTCTCAGAATCAACAATCAGGAAGCGGAAAACAGGCTTTGAGGCGTTAGGGTAAAGAAGGTGGCCCCAATGGAGTGTGTTAAACAATTTTGGGTAATGATTATTATGCTTCTGACAATGTTTATCACAACATATTTCTACATTACCAGCTTCGCTTTTTTAACCTTCCTATAGCTTTTTAAAAATGATATTTCAAAATGTTTCTTTTTTTACAACAACCATATGGGAGTTCAGAGATTTACCGAATGCTTCTCAATGAAACCATCTGCTATGTGGCCATCTGTCTTTAACTGTGTCCGCTCAGAAACAATTAGAATTGCTGGAAGGATTTATTTTGTTTCTATTTTTTTGTGGTATTTTATAATCTGATATCATTATTCATACTCTGATGGAATTCACTTCCATCTTGAATCATCTTAATTCTTAAGGCTTTTGTCTCATAATAGTGAAGGTTAACTTATTTCATGATTGTATAAGGACATGTTTCCTATCATAGAAATGTAGCATGGTAGACTGACAAATAGCACTGTGCTCTTTGAAAGAAGGTAAAAGTTCTGTACCATTAATGATAACATAAAAAATAATTTCGAGGAAATGTATTTATTACTGTTTTTAATGTTTTTTAAAGTACATCTGTGGTTTACAAGTGCTTAGAAATGTGGAAAATTACTTTAACCGACTTATGATGTACTGTAACATCATATGCCGACTCCTTGACTTTGACTTTTCATCAGATGATGGCTGTGTTATTCAGCAATCATCTGATCCAATAACCTGAGGCGGGCACACCATTCTATGCACCCAATGATCACACTCGGGCCAATGTTATTCAATGACATAGTGCACATGTCCGATTTTTATCTCAGACCGAGTGGCCCAAGGAAAAAATTGCAACATTCACAAATTGGTAGTTAGTGATGGGCGAGTCCTAAATTACTCGGAATCGCTTGACTCTAGAGAGTCCGAGTCCGGGACTCGCTACTCGTTGCGAGTCTAGCGAGTCCAATGTTAATGAATGGGGAAGCGAGTAATAGCGAGTAATGTGCGATTTACAAATTGCAGATGTGTCTCGGAAGCTTCAGGCTCTATCCGCTAGGACTCGTTACTCTGCGAGTTTCCCAGCGTTTACTCGCACAGTAACCAGCCCAATGCAAATCAATGGCAATCCTAGTTTTGTCAGAGACTCTGACAAAACTAGGATTGCCATTGACTTGCATTGGACTCGCTACTGTGCCATTGATAGCAGGGAAACTCGCAGAGTAAGAGCTGTCTGCTCTGTGCAGCTCCAGGGTCCTAGAGCCCGCCTGCTGCCTGATGTAGCAGAGCTACGATTGTTCTCAGTCTGCTCATTCCCTGTGCATAGACATCTATATCTATGCACAGGGGATGTAGCAGAAAGGACATCACGTTTTGGAATACGTCGGACGGAAGAGGATTTTTTTAATTAAAGATGGAGTCCCTAATGGCTTTTTTTTTTAATTTCTAATAAAAAAATTTCTCTGTGTTGTGTTTTTTTTAACCCTTTATTGGAGATTCTTAGTGGCCGGGTCAAACCTGGCCTGACATTAAGTATATCGGGCTTAATACCAGCTTGTATAACAAAGCTGGTATTAACCCCTTTATTACCCAGCGTGCCACCGCCACCAGGACTGCTGGAAGAGCGGGGTTCAGCGCCAGAGGATGGAGCTTCAATGAACGCGCCATCTTCTGGGGCGGCTGCGGGCTGCAATTTGCAGCGGGGGTTGCCCAGAAAGCTTGGGCCTCCCTGCGCTGCGGATTCCAGCCCCCAGCTGCTTAGCTGTACCTGGCTAGACATAGAAATTGCGCGGAGCCCCACGCATTTTTTTTTATTATTTCATGAAATTCATGAAATAATAAAAAAAGAGGGCTCGCCTATATTCTTGTGTCCGGCCAGGTACAAATAGGCACCTGGGGGTTGGGGGCAGCCCGTCGCTGCCTGCTGGATCCGGCTGGTTCCAGAAATACGGTGAAGCCTACGTCATTTTTTTTCTGAAAAATCAATAAAACAATCCTAAAAAAGGGACGGCATCTTTATTAACCCCTCGCCCATGGTCCAGGGGTTAATAAAGATGCAGTCCCTTTTATTTACATTGTTTTATGGATTTGTCAGAAAAAAATTTGACGTGGGCTTCGCCGTATTTCTGGAACCAGCCGGATCCAGCAGGCAGCGACGGGCTGCCCCCAACCCCCAGGTGCCTATTTGTACCTCGCCAGACACAAGAATATATGGGAGCCCTTTTTTTTATTATTTCATAAAATAATTTAAAAAAAATGCGTGGGGCTCTGCGCAATTTCTATGTCTAGCCAGGTACAGCTAAGCAGCTGGGGGCTGGAATCCGCAGCGCAGGGAGGCCCAAGCTTTCTGGGCACCCCCGCTGCAAATTGCAGCCTACAGCCACCCCAGAAGATGGCGCGTTCATTGAAGCGCCATCCTCTGGCGCTGAACCCCACTCTTCCAGCGGCCCTGGTGGCAGTGGCATGCTGGGTAATAAAGGGGTTAATACCACCTTTGTTATACAAGCTGGTATTAAGCCCGGGATTCTTAATGTCAGGCCAGGTTTGACCAGGCCACTAAGAATCTCCAATAAAGGGTTAAAAAAACACCACACAGAGAAAATTGTTTATTAGAAATAAAAAAAAAAAGCCATTAGGGACTCCATCTTTAATTAAAAAAATCCTCTTCCGTCCGACGTAGTCCAAAACGCGATGTCCTCTCTGCTACATCCCCTGTGCATAGATATAGATGTCTATACACAGGGAATGAGCAGACTGAGAACAATCTCAGCTCTGCTACATCAGGCAGCAGGCGGGCTCTAGGACCCTGGAGCTGCACAGAGCAGACAGCTCTTACTCTGTGAGTTTCCCTGCTATCACTGGCACAGTAGCGAGTCCAATGCAAGACAAGCCCGAGATTCTTAATGTCAGACCAGGTTTGACCCGGCCACTAAGAATCTCCAATAAAGGGTTAAAAAAAAACACAACACAGAGAAAATTTTTTATTAGAAATAAAATAAAAAAGCCATTAGGGACTCCATCTTTAATTAAAAATATCCTCTTCCGTCCGACGTAGTCCAAAACGCGATGTCCTCTCTGCTACATCCCCTGTGCATAGATATAGATGTCTATGCACAGGGATGAGCAGACTGAGAACAATCTCAGCTCTGCTACATCATCTCTGTGCACAGGGAGAGCAGGCGGGCTCTAGGACCCTGGAGCTGCGGCAGCCTGCACACAGAGGAGACAGCCGACTCAGCTAGCAAAGTAACAGCAGTTACTTTGCGAGTTTCCCTGCTATCACTGGCACAGTAGCGAGTCCAATGCAAGAATCTCTGACAAAACTAAGATTGCCATTGATTTGCATTGGACTCGTTACTGTGCGAGTAAACGCTGGGAAACTCGCAGAGTACCGAGTCCTGCGAGTCCCTTACTACTCGCCGAGTAACGAGTCCTAGCGAGTAGATTCGCCCATCCCTATACTGCACATTATAGTGTATTTATGTAGCTCCAGATGTATCAGGTCCAAGATCCACAATATCATACAACATGAATATATAACATTACCACAGGATTACCTACATATAGTTCACATATACTATGTGCAGAATTATTAGGCAAATGAGTATTTTGATCATATGATACTTTTTATACATGTTGTCCTACTCCAAGCTGTATAGGCTTGAGAGCCAACTACCAATTAAGTAAATCAGGTGATGTGCATCTCTGTAATGAGGAGGGGTGTGGTGTAATGACATCAACACCCTATATAAGGTGTGCTTAATTATTAGGCAAATGCCTTTCCTTAGGCAAAATAGGTCAGAAGAGAGATGTGACGGGCTCTGAAAAGTCCAAAATTGTGAGATGTCTTGCAGAGCGATGCAGCAGTCTTGAAATTGCCAAACTTTTGAAGCGTGATCACCGAACAATCAAGTGTTTCATGGCAAATAGCCAACAGGGTCGCAAGAAGCGTGTTGGGCAAAAAAGGCACAAAATAGCTGCCCGTGAATTGAGGAAAATCAAGCGTGCAGCTGCCAAGATGCCATTTGTCACCAGTTTTGCCATATTTCAGAGCTGCAATGTTACTGCAGTATCAAAAAGCTCAAGGTGTGCGATACTCAGGGACATGGCCAAGGTAACAAGGCTGAAAAACGACCACCTTAGAACAAGAAACATAAGATAAAACGTCAAGACTGGGACAAGAAATAGCTTAAGACTGATTTTTCAAAGGTTTTACGGACTGATGAAATGAGAGTGACTCTTGATGGGCCAGATGGATGGGCCCACTCAGACTCAGATGCCAGCAAGGTGGAGGTGGGGTACTGGTATGGGCTGGTATCATCAAAGATGAACTTGTGGGATCTTGTCGAGTTGAGGACGGAGTGAAGTTCAACTCCCAGACCTACAGCCAGTTTCTGGAAGACAACTTCTTCAAGCAGTGGTACAGGAAGAAGTCGGTATCGTTCAAGAAAAACATGATTTTCATGCAGGACAATGATCCATCACATGCATCCAACTACTCCACAGTGTGGCTGGCCAGTAAAGGTCTAAAAGAAGAAAAAATAATGACATGGCCTCCTTGTTCATCTGATCTGAACCCCATAGAGAACCTGTGGTTACTTTTTTCTTGTACTTGTTTTTAATAATGGAATACATGATTTTCTCTTTTAGCTAGTATCCATCTCTAATGATATTATGGAGCTATGATGTGGAGCAATCACTATCGCATGGAGGCTGATATATTTCAAGCTATATACCATATGAACTCTGGATCAAGCTATATGTGGATTGGATTCTACTATGTTTAGCACCATATAGTATAGAGATGTATACATACACTATATGTGAACTATATATATAGGGAGCCGCATTAGAAGGTAATTTCCGCAACTCTGGTCACAATTGGGGAATTAACCCCCTTAGTGTCTTTTGTAAGGGAATCTCCCTGCATATAAGTCGATAGCTTTGACTCTATGACTATAGAATGCTAAACCAGCAGGTTACTAATCCATGTACGGGTGGATAATAAGTAAGATGCCATTACCTGTGTACTCTAAGCATTAGATGGTCTGCAGGTAAATTGTGCATCCATATAAGTAAACAGAGGTACTATATGTCAATATGTGTTCTGTACAGAGAGTGGAGTATTTGCATATTATTAGCAGTATTAAATACTGTGGGCATTGTGTCCTGTGTGGGTCCCTTTAGGAGAAGCACAGTTAGGTACAAACCTGCCTAATTGATATATGCGGGTTATGATATACAAACATCAATACAAATACTATGGTGTTAACAGTACTTTCAAAAATATGGACTCACATAGAGGAGATAGTACCACTTTGGAATACTAAATTCCACTGTTAGCATTATTATTCTGTACGGTAATAGATGGTTACTCTTATAAAAAGTCCTCTGTGTACATAATTATGACAAATTTATTCTGATTAAGGTTATATATACTGTTCTAATGTACAAATCGACAAGTATATAGCATTTATACTACCCAGTATCACTTTCTGTAAAACTCTGCCTCTCTGGTTGAATATAGCATTTTACCTATTACCTTTTGTATTGTTAATGTTGGTTAATGCATAAAAACTTTTGAGTTACTGGGTTCTGGCGCGAGGACGTGCCAGGCTTTGCTCTGGGGGAGTGTGGTGCCCCTGCAACCAGGTGGCCACAGGGTGAACTGCAGTTGGGATAGGTAATACAGGCAGCTCAAAAAAAACACCACATACAGACAAAACCCGGGAAAGGTGTGGAGAAACTAGACTCCATAAGGACCTAGGAACACTAAGTTGGGCGAGTAGATCGAGAGATTCCCTGGAGGGTGGAGGAGCAGGGAAGCTTCTCCAAGTCGAGACACCCTTCAGATGAGTACTGACTGAGACAGGCTGAGAGAACAACGGGGCCCGGCGGCCTGTACCACTGTTGGCTGGCAGGGAACTCAGACTGGAAACTGTGGAGAAGTAGAAGGAGCCAGGTGAGCCCGACTAATCCGGGTCCCTGGTGGCTGGGCCGGAGAACCAGACTGCTGGCTCTGTAGATGTGGCCGGGAACACTTTACGCCCCTAACCACGAGGCACCCGGCAGGGGAACTTCATGTCCCTGAGACCCAACAACCGGTATGGAGTAGGACAAAGCCATCGTACTAGGGCTAGTGACCCTGAGTGTGGGATACTCACTGTAAAGCCCATGACGGCCTGGCCAAACCCATATGCGAGAGGACAGAAAGAACCAGAGGGCCCAAGAGGCACACTGAGGGGAGTGACACAGAGGAACCATTCCGGCTGCAGTGAGAGCCTGAGCCCATGACCGTTGTGTGGACCCGGTCCACGACAAGTGTAAAAAGAACTGTGACCAGTAAATAAGGTGTTATGCAGTAACGGAGTAAAGTACCCAGTCAACTCAAGATTTGTATGTGATTGTTATTCCAAGAGTGTTTAGACCAGGCTCACCTGCAGAGCCGTATACTGACTGTTTGAGCTGCTGCGTAGGAAGCAGCGGGTGCCTGCTGAGAGGTACCCTGATCCCTGCGTGTGATGGCCAAAGGAGCTGTGGAGAGAAGATACATGCAACATCCCGGGCACGAAGTATCCCTATAGCCGCATGGGGACCAAGCCCTACCCATGGCCGGGGTACTTGGAGCTGAACCGATATGTCTCTGGGGTGTCACAGCGGCATGGCCTGGCTCTGTGGTCCCAGGTATGGCAATGCAAAGAAAGGGCTTAATAAAGTCTATGGGATTTATTTGTGATGCCACCCGTGGGTTGAGGCCAATGTGGCCACCGCTGCTGTGGAATCTGCCGGGGACGTGGCAGCAGCCGGGATGGTGAGCCCTCCATGGGTAGGGCTTGGTCCCCCGGCGGTTATAGGGATACTCCGTGCCCGGGATGCTGCATGTATCTTCTCTCCCAGCTCCTCCGGCCAGCACACGCAGGGATCAGGCCCCCTCTCAGGCGCCCACTGCTTTCTACGCAGCGGTGACCCATCTCAAAGCCATGGGGACTCAGATCTCGAGCGTTGATTACGGGGGATTGTCACTAGCGGTCGATGCCCTGGTGGCCGCTCAAAAAAAGGTTGTAAAAATAAAAGGATATTGTGCTAAAGAGGTCGTGACGCCACCTACGGTATCTGGTGATGGCACCAGCGCTGCTGCAGACCTGCAGGGATGATAGATGGGCAGCCTGATGGTGATACTCCCCATAGGTGGAGCGGGGTCCCCGGGGCAGTTATGTGGAATAGGATTTGGCACAGGGAGGTGGCTCTGCAGGCAGGAAGTCTCTACTACAGTCTCTGGGTTGGACAGGATCAGGATGTAAGAACTGACACACACACTGGCAGTAGTTTTCCATACCTTTACTGATGTTAAACCAGCACTGTCCAGTGTACACTCCAGGTGGTCGTGAAGCACTTCAGGATTTCCACAGCGAGTGATTTGCAAGGCCTCCTTGTCCCTGTCTTACTTGTGTTGAAGCCCTGATCTGTGTAAAACCTGGCCTGGCCTCCTCTGTGTCTCTCACCCATATGGTAGGTAGTAAGAACCTTCTGTTGAATGCCACTATCTCTCTCTCCTGCAGTTCCTATCTCTTGTGTTGGTTGCTGATACAGGCGTCCGGTAGACTGAAATCTCCTCGGTGAACCGGTGTTTTCTGCTGTGCTAAGTGCTCCTTAGCAGACTCGGACACTGGTATCCGGCATGCTTCCTGGGGTGAACCGGTATAGTTCCTCTGCCCCCAATCTGTTCCTCGCCTTGCCTCTGACCCTCATACTCGGGTTCCTTACTCTGGCTAGGCTCTCCTCTGGTACGGGCCTAGCATGGCTCCACTACCAGGTTGTCTTCACAGTACTGCTCCGTACTGCACAGACTGACTAACTCCGCCCCAGCACCTGTATTTATAGGGGATCTTGCCTAAGGCAGCAAGTAGGGCTCCCCCTACAGTCCTGGAGTCGAAGGTGCTGTGTGTGTAAGGGCACCTGACATGGAAATCCCTCCATGTACTAGGTGTTCCTCTGGCTCCCTGTAGCGCAGGGTGCCACAGCAGCTCACGTAGTCAGTATGCGGCTCCGCGGGCGAGCCCAGTCTAAACACTCTTGTACTTTACTCCGTTACAGCATAACACCTCAGTCACTGGTCACAGTACTTAACAGTTCTTTTTACACTTGTCGTGGACCGGGTCTACACAACGATCATGGGCCCAGGCTCTCTCTGCAGCTGGGATGGTTCCTCTGCGTCACTACCCTCAGTGTACCTCTTGGGCCCTCTGGTTCTTTCTGTCCTCTTGCGTATGTGTTCAGTCCGGCCGTCACAGGCTCTACAGTGAGTCATCCCACGCTCTGGGTCACTAGCCCTAGTATGATCGGCATTCAGGACCTCTCCTACGTCACACTAACACCCCCCTTGCTGTCACGTGGACTGATCACCGGCGGACTACGTGGATCATAACAACTGTCGACACGGAGCTAACGAGGAGACTCCGGGATAAACCACGGCTGTGTAACCTGTTGTGCGGTCAGCACAACAGAACCAGGTGAGAAGGGGGGTGGCAGCACCGGTCCCCCCCTGAATAATATTGCACAGGTTGGCGCAACACATCTTTTCTTTTTAGTATGATGGCTTTGTCCTACTCCATACCAGTTGTTGGATCTTGCGGTTAGGGGGCGTAAAGCGTGCCCGTACACATCTACAGAGCCGGCACTCTAGTTCTCCGGCCCAGTCTCTAGTGACCCGGATTAATTGGGCTCACCTGGCTCCTTCTACTTCTCCACAGGTTCCAGCCTGGGCTCCCAGCCGGCCATCAGTGGTACAGGCCGCCGGGCCCCGTTGCTCTCTCAGTCTCTCTCAGTCAGTACTCAGCTGAAGGGTGTCTCGGCTTGGGGATGCTTCCCTCCCTCCAGGGAATCTCTTGATCTACTCGCCCAATTTAGTGTTCCTATGTCCTCTTGGAGTCTAGTTCCTTCACCCCTTTCCCGGGTTCTCTCTACTTCCCACCCACACTTTGCTTCTCCAGCCACCACTCACCCGAGTGAGTCGGAGTGTCTGTATGTGGGTGTTTTTGTGTGCTGATGGTTTTACCTATCCAAACTGCAGTTCACGCTGTGGCCACCTGGTTGCAGGGGTACCACACTCCCCCGGAGCAAACCCGGTACCAATGACACAACTCAAAAGTTTTTATGCATTAACCAACATTAACAATACAATACCTTTCGGGAGGTATGTGGATTAAACGTTACATAACAAAAATTAACTTTCTTATTATTACTATGGGATAGGGGATAACAAAGGTAGAAACGTGCAAACAGTTCAAAATTGTCCTTTGTCTCTTTCATCGTCCTCTTATTTGCTATGTTTGGGAACCCACCACAAGAAAAACACTTTTCAAATCACCCTGGGTGCAGGGACAGGGGCTCACACTGACCGGTTCTTCAGCTGGCCCAGTGGGTTTTTAAGCGGAGCCGTCTCAAGTGCTCACATTTCTTAGTGCAAACGTTCATGCATTAGTCACATTTACTTACATTTACTTTCACTATAAATATTTTATAAAAGCAGCAATAAAACTAATATGGTGTACTGGGTACACAACTATATACATCCAGCCCGGATCAATCAAAGTCTATGATCCCACAGTTTTTTTTAGATAAATACTGACAGAAAGGGAAATCAAACACATTCACACAGGGAATACATGGGGACAAGGGAAAATGAAGTATTCACACTCACTGTCTTTGTAGCCTATCCAGGGCTCACTCCTGCTTCTTTTTTTTCTCCATGACAATACCTGCTGCCGGGCACAGGTCAGGTGTAAAGCCGGTGGAGAATATTCTAGCCATCCAGTCAATGGCGTCTGCGTCGTCCGGCTCCGGGTTGCTGGCATCGCTAGAACGGGTACAGCTGCCGATGTCTCCAGAATGAAAGCTGCTGCCGGAGTCTCCTCGCTCTGCTGATTAGAAGTGGCTACCGGTGGCGTCTCCCTTGGTAGCCATTTAACCCAGATTCCGTAGGGACCTCACTCTCCCTCGTGTCGGACAAAATTTACTCTGTCCCCATTTTGCAGGTTCCTGCCTGGGTGTCCCAGGGGCAGGTGGGACTCTACATCTGTCCAGGATGCAGTATAAAAGTCTCACCAGGCTCCCGAACAAACCCATAACCCCTGTTGTCGTTGAAAGCAGGGATGACCCCTGTCTATCTTGGGGCTTTCCAGATAGATACATCTGCCCTTGCTGCAGGCTTGGCATCAATGGTTCTCGGCACCATCTTGTGCTTCTGGACATATCTCTCGGCCTCCTTGGCTGCCCACCGGCCGAGCCACCTTCTCCTGAACTCCTCCTGAGTGAGGATCTCTACCTTTTCACGACCGGATTTTACCTAGCCCGGGAAACCCATCATCTACTCCCTGGGGTTCTCCCACCAACAGCAGAGGACCTCTCCCCTGACTTCTTGGGTTGGTGATATGGGGATCAAGAGTGCTGGCAGGCCTGAGTCCCTACTCTCCATATCCCTCCAGGGATTGTCGCTGCTCCCTGGATCGGGACCTTTAGGGCTGGTTTGGCCACTTAGGATGAGGCCCCCGCCCAGGCGCCATGCTCCGACTCAGCTTCTCGCACGTGGACCCGCTCCATCTGGCGTCCCAAGTCCTCCATGGCCTCAATTTGCCACTGGCCAGCCTCCGGGGAACACGAGGCTCTGCTCGTTTCACTTCTCCCCTCCATAACCGGGCCTTCCTGAGCTCCCTCTCGGCAACCACCATGCAACACATGTTGTTTCGTGCAACTCCTTTGTGCTCTCCCCCTTCGTGGGCGTCGCCAATCCTCTTTGTTGTCAGCCGACTCATCCCTGGGCAGAGTTCCGTTGCTTCTGGAGCTGCCCTCCCCCGGAGTGAAGAATGGAAGGGGCAGGAGTTCTGTTTCCCGCTCTGTGCTAGCCTGGCCCTCAATGAAGGGCTCCGGCACGCTCCATTGCCAGCAAATGGTGTTAGTCTTTTTGGGCCGCCATTACTCGGGCCTATTAAACAATGTCCAGAAAACAGGCTTTAGGCGCACAAGACCCGGTTCTACTGGATCAGTAGTCCTGTTCGTGACACCAATTTGTGGAATCCCCAGGGGCCAGGGTACTCGGAGCCGAACCAATGTGTCTCTGGGGTGCCACGGTGGCGTGGCCCGGCTCCGTGGTCCCAGGTGCAGCAATGCAAAGGAAGATCTTAATAAAGTCTAAGGGATTTATTCGTGATGCCACCTGTGGGATGTGGCCAATGTGGCAACCGCTGCCGTAGAATCCGCCGGGGACGTTGGAAGTGGCGGCAGCCGAGATGGTGAGTCCTCCCACATGGGATGTGACATGGCCAGGGTAGGGCTTGGTCCCCAGGCGATTATGGGGATACTCTGTGCCCGGGATGCCGCACATATTTTCTCTCTGGCCAGCACACGCAGATATAGGGGTACCTCTCAGTAGGCACAAACTGCTTCCTATGCAGCAGTTCACGCAGTTAGTATGCGGCTCCGCAGGTGAGCCCAGTCTAAACACTCTTGGAATAACAATCACACACATAACACCTCAGTCATGGTCACAGTTCTTAACAGTTCTTTTCACACTTTTCGTTGACTGGCTTCACACAACAGTCATGGTCTCAGGGTCTCACTGTAGCTGGGATGGTTCCTCTGCATCACTCCCCTCGGGCCCTTTGGTTCTTTTTGTCCTCTCGTATATGGGTTCGGTCCGACTGTCACGGGTTCTACAGTGAGTCATCCCACGCTCTGGGTCACTAACCCTAGTACGATGGCTTTGTCCTACACCGTACCGGTTGTTGGGTCTCGGTGACATGGAGTTCCCCGCACCCCACTGGGTGTCTCGTGGTTAGGGGCGTAAAGTGTTCCCGGCCACATCTACAGAGACGGCACTCTGGCTCTCCTGCCTAGTCACCAGGGACCCAGATTAGTCGGGCTCACCTAGGTCCTTCTACTTCTCCACGGGTTCCAGCATGGGATCCAGGCCAGCCATCAGTGGTACAGGCTGCTGGGCCCCGTTGTTCTCTGTCTGTCTCAGTCAGTACTCATCTGAAGGGTGTCTCGGCTTGGAGATGCTACCCTGCTCTCACGATCTACCCACCCAACTTAGTGTTCCTAAAAAGAAAAAATAGTGTTGCGCCACCTGTCTTTAAAGCGGTCATATTATAAGCAAACTAACCTTTAAAGGTTGTGCCCGATCCGCACAACCAGATTGTGAGCGTAGTTTTGTGGCTCAGGCTGCCAGCCTTGGATCTGTAGTGCTCCTGTGTCCTCAATCACCTCTGCTCCTGGCCTCGTGCTGTCCACACTCTCTCTCCAGGGTTAGGTCAGGAAACACCAGGTTGATCCATTAACCCTATCCCTCCTGCAGCTCTGTCACCGCTTTCCACAATGGAATTAGATTGATAGAATTCAAATAGAATATGCGGTTCTAAGGTACCTTCAAGCCTTTCCCAGGGTCTCTCTACTTCCCACCCACACTTTGCTACTCCCGCCACCCCTCGCCCGACATGAAGTGACTTGGTCTCAGAGTCGGAGTGTGTGTGTGTGGAGCCCACTGGGACCGGGTACTTGGTACCGGACCGGGATATATGCTGGGGAAGTCACGGCAGTTCTTGTTCCGGACCGTGTCCTGAGCCCACAAGTAATGGGGGGATATTTACAGGGGAGTTTGTCGTGACGCCACCCACGGGTTGTGGTCAGGGTGACCACAGCTGCTGCAGAACCTCCAGGGATGATGTTGGGCAGCCGGTGATCTAACGGCTCTCCGCTGGTAGAGCCTGGTTCCCCGGGGCAGTGGTAGTAATAGTCTATGATTAATGTTGTGTAGGGGTGATAGTAGAGGCAATGGCAGTTTGTGAGGGAAAGTAGGGCTTGAGCATAAGGATTACACAGACTCACAGTTTTTGTAGTTTTCCAAGTCTTTACTGCAGACGTTGTTAAGCAGAGTACTGTCAGGAGTCTGTACCGGGGCCGGGTACTCCCACCCTGTCCGGGTCCTCAGCTTCCCACTCCTGCGCTGTGTGTGTGGCCCTGCTGCCGCTTTAGCTAGGCTGCTGGCCCTGTCTCTCCTCACAGGTACCCACTTGCTGGGCAACTTGAGTCTTTCCGTGTGTTTCTGACCCCGCCGTGTTGCTTCACGGAGGTACGGTGTAGGTATGTAACCTCCACTATTCCGGTGTTTACTGTGCTGTGTGTTTCAGTCAGAGATTCGAATCCGGTATCCGGTCTCTGCACTCCTCCGGGGCGAGTTATGATGTATCTCAGTCTCCCAGATGTGTTCTCCTGTTTCTCTTACGCCTTCTCTCAGACCCTGGCTAGGCCTGGAATTGAGTAGCAGACTGTGGAGAAGCCTGAGACAGCCTCTTTACACCACAGTCTTTCTTCCTCAGTGCTGCACCGCACTGAACTACTCACTTCTTCTCTACACCAGAATATATAGGGGAGCTGCTTGAGCTCCCCCTTCTGGCCTAGAGGTGCTAGTGCAGTGTCCAGTGTTGTGTGGGGAGTTAACCCTGGTTGATGTTACTGTGGCACATTAACCTCTGGGGTGCCACATGTGTATGTGGGTGTTTGTGTGAGCTGACCGTCTTACCTATCCCAACTGCAGTTCACCCTGTGGCAACGTGGTCGCAGGGGCGCCACATGTGTTATATTCATTTTTTGTGTGATTTTATTAATAAACACATACCTCATGTTCTCAATAAGTAATTTCATAGGCAATGATGGCAGTAATATAAATGTTTAATCACAGCAGTTCCTTATGCTAAACGCACATTAAGGGATATGTATTTAAATGCAGATTATAAAACTATCAGCATCTATTTTTACCTAATGATAATATATGGAGATCATCAGGCAACATCTGTTCCTTTCTTGGAGAAGTAAGTTCTCTGTGCAGCTTTTTTAAGTTTAAAAACATGCTATTTTTAAGCAGCTTCATTGAGTAGTTCCATTTCTGAGGTTATATTATTTTTTATTTTCGCCCAGAGAGGCACAGTCTCTGCTATCCGGTCCTGTGTGCACGCTGGCACATTTGCTGCACATGTTTACACTTTATTGTGAAAATGCACAACTAATGCGCATGTTATATTGGTCAGCCAGCAAGGTCAATGTGACTTTGGCTGAGCCGATGTCGGGACTTTTTACCGCAGTGTATTAAGTGCAGATATTTATGGATCTTTGATCAGTAAAAACCTGCAACATGTCATATATAGCACGGCGTTTACCTTCCATACTGGCAGACTCTTTCTGGTTTCAGCCACTTCACACTCCACATGGGTGACCCGCCCCCTACCCACATGGGGTGTGACATGGCCAAAACCAGGAAGTGTCAGCCAGTATGGAAGGCAAACGCTGGTGGGCACGGCCCAGCGCTCACATGCACGCATGCAGAATATTCTGCACCAAAAATGCAGCAATTACACAGCAAAGACAAAAACATTTTTGCTGCGTAACTTCTGCAACAAGCAGATACAGATTTGGTGCTGTAAATTCTGCATCACTTTGTAAGCATGGGCACAAGGCCTAACTGTGACATTTGTTCGATGTTTGTTAATTGACTTCCAGTTCAGTCATCGAAAGTTGCACACATTAAATAGAAACTCGGGCCCAAGGGCTGCATGCTGCCCTCGATGACCTTTTCTTTGGCTCCTGGGCAGATTCATGAGGACCGCAGTGCTCAGGCTGGCAGATGCATTTTGCCGAGTACTTGACTTTTAAATCCATCTCTCCAGTGATTTATATGTCCCAACCTCAGCCTCCCCAGTGATCTCTATGTCCCAACCTCAGCCTCCCCAGTGATGTATATGACCCAAGCTTCTCCTGTGATGTCTATGGACCTATCAAACCTGGAAAAGTAGTTGAGTAGCAACAAGATCAATATCACCTAACATCACAGCCACGCGAAAGAGTAGCAGCCCAAGCCACCACAGTAGGGGGAGGTGATTGTTTAACCAAATATAACAGGGTCATTTTTAAGTTGATAATTTTGTGCGGTCACCCAAGGATGGTAGAAATTTCCAAATGGCCCCTGGCAAAAAATGTTCCTTCACCCCTGCTTTAAGGGTACTCCAGTTTAAGTAAATAAATCTTACCTGTTGCAAAATGGAAGGTTATGTATTTTTTTAATATGATTTGTCCATCAATTTCACACGGTTTTGTCGATCTCTGCGTATAGTCAGTGCATTCAAACCTTTCACATTTACTCCCATGCAATAACAATCTGTCCAGGTGCATGGTTCAATAAAAGAAACTGAGCTCTAATAACAGTATCATATGACTAGGACCGATTTTTATGTACAAGAAGTAAAAATGAAGATTCAACATTTTTGGTAAATTTATGTGTTGTAATATAGGACGAGCTGAACAGTTTAATAGATAGTTTTGTGGGAAAATATTCAGCATAAATTGTATTTTGGGCTAGGGTCACATATGCGGTTCTATTTTGGAAACCTGATTCGGTTTTGAGTAGTGATGGGCGAATCCTACATTACTCGGACTCGCTTGACTCTACCGAGTCCGAGCCCGGGACTCGCTACTCGTAGCGAGTCTAGCGAGTCCAATGTTAATGAATGGGGAAGCGAATAATAGCGAGTAATGTGTGATTTAAAAATCGCATATGTGTGTCGGAAAGCGCTCGCATTGCCGTGTCGGAAGCCCCACTGGCAACTGTATTTTGCTGCTGTCTCCGAGGCCAAAGTCGCATGTGTTGGAGGCGAGGCAAGCGACTTTCTGCAGCAAACCCCATGCTTTGTGCAAACAGGAAATAAGCCGACTCGAGCTTCCTGGCTGGACGCGCAGAAAGTCACAGCGAGGAAGCATGGCTCCTGTCGACACCCTGCAATTAATTGCTCTGGTGGAGGCTCGGCCCCTGCTTTGGCTGCCCACTGACCCTGCATATGGGGATAATGTCCAGCGGACTACGGCCTGGAGGGAGATCGCACAGGGCGTTTTCCCAACGTTTCATCGTTGTGGCCATGATGTGCAGACCAATATGGGTGAGTTAAATGTGTTCACACGTTATATTGCATTTACCGTATATAGTCGTGTATAAGCCGACCCGTGTATAAGCCGACCCCCCTACTTTAGCCCCAAAAAAGTGGGAAACCATATTGACCGCCATTCTTGTATACAGCGGCTATCACTGTTAGACATCCCCCCAGCAGAGTATACAGCTCCACCTGCAGAGTATACAGGGCCCCCCAGTGTGTATATATGCCACCGATATTAGGGTATACAGCCCCCCCGTGGGTACACAGGTCCCCCAAGACTGGGTATACATGGCCCCCAGTGGTTATACAGGGCCCTCATAGTAGGGTCTACAGCCCCCCCGTGGGTATACAAGACCCCAGCAGTGGGTATACAGGGCCCCGTGGGCATACAGGGCCCCCATAGTAGGGTATACAGGGCCCTCAATGTGTTATAATGCGCCGTTGCATGGTTGCCTATATTTGGATGGGTTCACAATAGTACACTTAGTTTAAGGGCTGTTCCTCCTGGCTCTGAAGGCCAGGGGGTTGGGTGTATATAAATACCACTAATGAGCGGAGTCTGGTGCCCGCACTTTTACATTCTCTATGCGTTGACATGTGCCCTGCCCCATTTGTGATTGTGGCCACGTGAGCTCAATGTCCGTAATGCTGTTGATGATGTTCCACACTGTCGTTTCCATGTGCCTTGTATACACATTTCACACACAACATCATTAAAATGTTATTGTTGATTTGTACACATACTTTTAGTGTTTCAAATGTTAAAGAGGTCTAAACCCGGTTTGAAATCATTTCACAGTTGACCACATTATGAAGCGCTGGAGGAGCTGCCGCGACCAATTTAAGCGGCAACACCGGAGGATCATGGAGGGGGGCCCGGAAGCTGGTCACGGGATCATATATTGCCACTATGAACGGCTGTCATTTCTGGAACCGGTGGCCCGTATGCCAAGGTATGTGTCTGCCGCACTGTTGTTTACTATTATTGTTATTATTATTTTTTAATATAGCGCCATTAGGTTCCATGGCACTTTACATGAGGATAAGGGTTAACGACAAAAAACAGTACATGAAGACAATCAGGTCATACAGGTACAAGAGGAGAGGACCCTGTCCACGAGGGCACACAATGTACGTATGAAGCTCTATAATGAGTGTGCTGGTTTACATACCCACACAGGGGTTTGTTTCTGCCATGGTGCAACACAATTCTATTACCTTTGGCAATGATCCAGGACATACACATTTATAGTCACATTGTGACGTTTGGACAAATAAGCAATGTTCTGCAGGGTGGTCAGACACAATGTTCCGTGACCTCACAATTAGCTATTATTGTTGGCATGTTTGTGGAACAAAGCCATGTTCTTCCCTCCAATGGCCTCTAAGGTGTGTGGCCCTGTCTGGTTTGCCTGTCATAAGCCTCAGTTGTATCAGTTCCTAATGGCCTCGACTTGCATAAGGGCCACATACATCCCTACACATTTAGTTGTGGGTGTTTTTTTCAGCAAAATAACGTTGCAAGGATATACCCCTTTTGCACTAAACTGTTTGTACACCATCCCAGATTGCTGACACATTCACACACATTTCAGAACATACCCTGTATCACTACAAATATGTGTGGTTCAGTTTTCCCATGGGTTTATTTGGGGCTGCAAGGTGATGGTGTAGATATTAGGGCCCACATGTGAATTTTACTTTTTTTGTCGTTAACTCATGGCCACATTACGAATCCTCCGGAAAAGATAGCGTATTAATGCTGTATTAAATCAAACTAAAGAGGGCCATATTTTAAGTGCAACAGCCTTTTATGTCCAAGGTCCTTTAGGAAACCCGAGGTTTGTCCTTGCTGTTCCCGTTTTTTTGTTCGGCCCCGTTGGAATAACTAAAACTGTCCATCTGTGCATACCACCTTGTTTGGCACCAACAATGTGTGACCTGCTGCTCAAAGACAACCCCATACTCTATGTCCATTACAGTCGTTTCAAATCCCAAGCCATCTGTTTGGTGTGTTTTATTTACCAAGACATTCCTGATTAGCATACATGGCAGCAACAAGGAGTGTAGGCCACTAACGCCAAATGCTCATGTGTCACCTATGCTGCAGGACTCCATTTCCTGTCTTGCTCACCTGCCCTATAGATCTGGGTTATGTGCATTGAGACCAAGGCCGTCCACACTGTGTGTTTTTGTGTCCATCTGATGGCAAACAACCCTGAATAATGTGTTTGCCTCACAGTGTCAGGCTATAGCTTTGTCCACATAAAGTTTCCACAAAAAGTCAAAACAATAGTTGTGGCCACTAATATGTCTTCAAGTGACTACATAGCTGTCCTGCCTAAGTCAGGGCACAGTGTAATAGTGCAGACTAATTTTAAAATTTGTAATGTAATGGCAAAAAATCGTGGAGCAACAGTACCCACACATACAATATAGTTTGAGGCATGAGCCAAAAATGTCATTAATTTATTTGCTGCAATTCCATCTTAAGGGCAACAATGAAAAGACACAGAATACACAGATACACTGAGTCAAAAAAGCGTGCACATGTTATGTTTGGCCTATGGTTTTGTTTCCAAAGTCAACCCATTCACCAAATGTTTTTTATATTTACCCACAGAGCTGCTCACTTTCGGAGGCGGCGTTGGAACCCGCCACCACAGCTTCCTGAGGAGGGGAGGGAGGCCCCTCAACCCCCACCAGATGAGGAGGAGGGAGTAGCACCACCACCACCACCGCCACCACCGCCACCACCACCACCACCGCCGCCACCACCACCACCACCGCCACCACCACCACCACCACCACCACCGCCGCCACCACCACCACCACCTTTGGGGCCGCAGAGACAAGAAGAGGAGGATGAAGGGCCACACCAGCGCCCTCCAGTGCCGACTGCCAGCAGCAGTGTGGGGAGTCACTGGAACCCCAGCAGCCCTGCTCTGATCCCGGGGGCACCACAAGACCGCAGAGGACAGTGTAGTGCTGACTTTGCCCGCAGTCTCATACCGTTCTTGGATGACATTCCATTCGAGAGACGACTGCGGGCATGGTCAGCAATACACATTGTCCTCGATGCGTGTAGGCCCCCAAACCATCCTGGGCAGGTGTTTGATTTTTTGGAGGAGTGGCGGCTCAGCAGATCAAACATCCTGGACAGGGCCACACCCCGGGACAGGTATGTTGCGACCCAGAGGTGGTGTCCCAGAATCAGGGGCCTACCAAGCCAAGGCCAACCGGCCCAGATGCCCCAGCCTACAGGCTTCCAACCACTGGGTGAGGTACTGCATGGGGCCCTGGACCTACTCAACGAGCAGGGTGATGGTGCCACGTTACAGCCAAGGCCGGAGGATGCGGCAACCTACACCAGCTGTAGACCCCTTTTTTTTTTTTTGTTTATTTTTTGTTCCTGTGCATTGCACAATTTGTTTGTTATGTTATTATTTGTTTTTACAAAGTTTAAACCCCAAAAAAAAAAAAAAAAAAAAAATCTGACATCTTTGCCATTATGGCGAAATAATACCCAGTTGACAAAAACTGCTTTGTGTCTGTCTTTTTTCAGGGAATGGATGTGTAGGTTTTTTTTGTGGGTGGGCTTAAAGTCATCATCATTAGCAAGTACTTTACGGCCCGCATAGCGCATGAAGGCACCTTGGTTATTATGTGGAAAATCATGACTGCACATACAAATGTTGCTGACAAATAAATAGTGCCTGTGTTTGTGGGGGGGTTACTTAATGACTCGGTATGGCAACAACACTGGGAACATAGATGCGATAGGCTGGGACGTCTACTTGCAACAGAGCGCGTCTACGCGTTATCTCCGTAGCGTACAGTGGGACCCTTCGCCATGCTCCAGCAGGATCTTAGTACAAGCCACGTTTTCGATGCAGGCATAGGCCTGTTGCCACAAAAAATTAGCCCAAGGGGCGAGATCAACTCTATTTTGAAGTTGAGGAGGGCGCGTGGCCCATACTATTTGCTTGTCCTGAGAGCATAGTCCAAGCAACGTATTCGATGCAGGTATAGGCTTGTAGCCTCAAAAAATTAGCCCAAGGGGCGAGATCAACTCTATTTTGAAGTTGAGGAGGGCGCGTGGCCCATACTATTTGCTTGTCCTGAGAGCATAGTACAAGCAACGTATTCGATGCAGGTATAGGCTTGTTGCCTCTAAAAATTAGCCCAAGGGGCGAGATCAACTTTATTTTGAAGTTGAGGAGGGCGCGTGGCCCATACTATTTGCTTGTCCTGAGAGCATAGTACAAGCAACGTATTCGATGCAGGTATAGGCTTGTTGCCTCAAAAAATTAGCCCAAGGGGCGAGATCAACTCTATTTTGAAGTTGAGGAGGGCGCGTGGCCCATACTATTTGCTTGTCCTGAGAGCATAGTACAAGCAACGTATTCGATGCAGGTATAGGCTTGTTGCCTCAAAAAATTAGCCCAAGGGGCGAGATCAACTCTATTTTGAAGTTGAGGAGGGCGCGTGGCCCATACTATTTGCTTGTCCTGAGAGCATAGTACAAGCAACGTATTCGATGCAGGTATAGGCTTGTTGCCTCTAAAAATTACCCCAAGGGGCGAGATCAACTCTATTTTGAAGTTGAGGAGGGCGCGTGGCCCATACTATTTCCTTGTCCTGAGAGCATAGTACAAGCAACGTATTCGATGCAGGTATAGGCTTGTTGCCTCCAAAAATTACCCCAAGGGGCGAGATCAACTTTATTTTGAAGTTGAGGAGGGCGCGTGGCCCATACTATTTGCTTGTCCTGAGAGCATAGTCCAAGCAACGTATTCGATGCAGGTATAGGCTTGTAGCCTCAAAAAATTAGCCCAAGGGGCGAGATCAACTCTATTTTGAAGTTGAGGAGGGCGCGTGGCCCATACTATTTGCTTGTCCTGAGAGCATAGTACAAGCAACGTATTCGATGCAGGTATAGGCTTGTTGCCTCTAAAAATTACCCCAAGGGGCGAGATCAACTCTATTTTGAAGTTGAGGAGGGCGCGTGGCCCATACTATTTGCTTGTCCTGAGAGCATAGTACAAGCAACGTATTCGATGCAGGTATAGGCTTGTTGCCTCTAAAAATTACCCCAAGGGGCGAGATCAACTCTATTTTGAAGTTGAGGAGGGCGCGTGGCCCATACTATTTCCTTGTCCTGAGAGCATAGTACAAGCAACGTATTCGATGCAGGTATAGGCTTGTAGCCTCAAAAAATTAGCCCAAGGGGCGAGATCAACTTTATTTTGAAGTTGAGGAGGGCGCGTGGCCCATACTATTTGCTTGTCCTGAGAGCATAGTACAAGCAACGTATTCGATGCAGGTATAGGCTTGTTGCCTCAAAAAATTAGCCCAAGGGGCGAGATCAACTCTATTTTGAAGTTGAGGAGGGCGCGTGGCCCATACTATTTGCTTGTCCTGAGAGCATAGTACAAGCAACGTATTCGATGCAGGTATAGGCTTGTTGCCTCAAAAAATTAGCCCAAGGGGCGGGATCAACATTTTTAAAATTTATGCAAGGCACTTGAGCCAAACTATATGTTTTATTTCAGTTTGAGAAATGCCCACAATGCAGGCATAGGCTTGTTGCCTTAAAAAATTCAGCCAAGAGACTGTTTTGGATTGTTTGACATAATTCAACGGTCAAAAAACATCACAAGTGCATGCATTATTAAAGTAACATTACTGACACTGATTGTGTAGTTTTGTTGTCATGCAGCAAGTGTTGCAGGAACATTATTTATCCAATCTTCTTAGCAGAGGGACATTGTTTATCCTTTGTGTCAGAAGAGAACATAATGTTTAAACCGCACTGAGCCAAACGTAACAAATTTGAAAATGTCCCTCTAGGTTTGGGTACTGTCGTCTGAAGGGGTTAAGAACTTTGATGATATCCAGTCCTTGTTAAACTTAATGAGAGTGAGTCTGTCGGCATTTTCTGTTGTCAGCCGTGACCTTCTATCAGTGACAATTCCCCCAGCGGCACTAAAAACACGCTCTGATGTCACACTAGCAGCTGGGCAGGCCAGCAACTCCAAGGCATACAAAGACAGCTCAGTCCAAGCGTGAAGCTTGGAAACCCAGTAATTAAAGGGTACAGAGGGGTCGGTTAAGAAGCTGGTAGTGTCACACACATACTCGTTCAACATGTTTGACAATGTTTGTCTCCTAGACAAGGGGACCGTAGGCACAATCCGTTGCAGATTGGAAGGTCTGTTAAACATCGCCCAGTTGGTGGACATCTTACCACCACCTCTTCTTGACAATGTGGCAGTTTGTGTTCGAACCAAAGGCTGCTGTGGCAAAGAGCTGCTTGTTCGTGGTATAGCGGAGTCAGATGGTGAAATTGACATTAAATTGTCAACCACCACACTTTTGAAATAATCCATCGTTAAGCCCCTTGGTGACTGCAACAGCAGCGATGGAAACTTGTCTTTGTAGCGTGGGTCAAGGAATGTTGACAACCAGTAGAGGTCGCTGTCATAGATGTTAATGACGCGTGGATCCTGGGACAGACATTGAGACATGAAGTCAGACATGTGTGCTAGGCTACAAAGACTCATGTCTTCTGTGTCACCTGACTGATGAACAATAGGCATCATGGTCTCAAAATCGGTCTCCGCCTCCTGCTCTTCAGCCCACCCATGCTGTACCGACATAAAACTGGGGTTGGGAGTTCCATCAGGGTGCACCTCAGTACCATGGAGAAATAAATCGTCTTCATCTTCCTCATCACTGTTTTGTTCTGCAGCCAATGTTGCCGGCTGAAATTGGCTTTGCTGGCTCTGATCCTGGATGTTAAAATGTGGATCCATAGCCCTCTGCTGTGCCCTCAATGATTCTGTTTTAAGATTCAGGAGAGAATCTTTAAGCAAACACAGCATGGGGATGGTGAGACTAATAATGGACTCATCACCGCTGACCAGTTTTGTGCAGTAATCGAAGTTCTCTAGAACCTCGCAAAGGTCAGCGATCCAGACCCACTCCATCGTACCAATGTGTCTTGTATTACTTCCTGGGTGACGGGCATGTTGCAGCTGATATTCCGCTATAGCCCTCTGCTGCTCATTGAACCTAGCCAACATATGGAATGTAGAATTCCATCGTGTGGGCATGTCGCAAATTAATCTGTGTTTGGGCAAATTAAATTGCTGTTGAAGGGCAGATAGACTTGCAAGTGCCGTTGATGAATGTCGGAAATGTCCGCAATTTCTACGCACCTTCTCTAGTAGATCAGATAACTCTGGGTAATTTTTCAAGAATTTCTGAACTACAAGATTCAGTACGTGAGCCATGCAAGGCACGTGTTGAAGTTTACCGACCTTTATTGCTGCAACAAGGTTTCGTCCGTTATCACTGACAACAAGACCTGCTTGTAGTTGCAGTGGGGCCAGCCACTCATCTGTCTGTTGTTTAACACCTTTCCACAGCTCGTTTGCAGTGTGAGGTGTGTCACCTAGACAGATGAGCTTAAGAAGAGCCTGTTGTCGCCTGGCTGATGCAGTACTGCAAAGCTCCCAACTTTGACGTGATGTGGCGGACAAATCAGCAGTGGTCAAGGAAGTTGAAGACGCACATTGTGTTGTAGAAGTATATGAGGCCGCGGACACCCGGAATGATGCTGTGCCCGCTATTCGTGGAGTTGGTAGGATCGCAGATATTCCACTATTACACTTTGGGACACTCTCGACAAGGTTGATCCAGTGAGCTGTCAGGGATATGTATCTGCCCTGTCCACAAGTACTTGTCCAGGTATCAGTTGTCAGGTGAACTTTTCCGCTCACAGCATTTGTCAGTGCACGCTTCAAGTTGTTAACCACGTGCAGATGTAGCGCGGGTATGGCAGTACGTGAAAAAAAATTGCGACTGGGGACAGTGTATCGTGGTGCTGCCACAGCCAACAACTCCCTAAAAGCCTCAGTATCAACAAGCCTAAATGGCAGCATTTCTACAGCTAACAGCTTAGAAATTTGCGCTGTCATTTGTCGAGAAAAAGGGTGTGTGGATGGGTGTTTCCGCTGCCTCTCATACAGCTGTGGAACAGACAACTGGACAATTGGCGCAGACTCACAAGTCACTTGACTACTGTCATATCTCTGGTCTAATGCAGCTTGTGGTGAGATCGTATGAGTAGGAGCTGCTGCATGAACAGTAGATGGTGAAGGACGATTCTGAAGTGGCATAACGGTGTTGAGGTCAGAAGGCCCTGCTGTCGAACCCTGATGGGCCAACCACTGACTAGGGTGCTTAAGAGTCATGTGTTTTCGCATACTGCTGGTGCTTAAGTTTACTTTGCCCTGGCCTCTGCTCAGCCTGGCATAGCAGATGTTACATATAACCACATTTGGTACTGATGGGCTATCTTTGAAAAATTTCCAGACAATGGATGTTCGTCCTTTAGGTTGTGGTGTAGGAACTGAAGGATGAGTCTGGCCAACACAAACTGTAGACACATTTTGGCCAACTGTTCTTAAAGTTGGGGCAACAGTTGGTACAGTTTGTGCAACAGTTGACACAATTTGGGCTATTGTTGTCACAGCTTGGATTCGGGATAAAGGAGTAAGCCTGGGTGCTTTAGGCGGTGGTACATAACCACTTTCCTCCTCCTGGCTGCTCTGTTGGCTCTGCATGTCAAGTGTCCAGGTTGGATCAGTGGTCTCATCATCCACCCCCTCCTCCTCAAAGTCATCTGGATAACGTGACTGGTCAGGCTGGCCAGATGAGATGTGTGTCTCATCATCATCATCATCCTCCACCTCCTGAGACGGCCTATGGCTTTGTTGAAAGGGACGTTCTTCAGGACGAGGTGAATCCAAACGTTGTCCATAGATGGAATGTACGTCTGGTTCAAGTATCTGTTCAGGCAGTGACAAAGAAAGGTCCGGTTGTCTGAATGGCTGATAAGAACCAAATAAATCTTCCGAATGCCCAAGTTCGCGGTCTAAATTTTCCTCCGTCTGGCGATGGCTTGAGGAAATAGGAAGATTTTGTGGATTAGATGACCCCGCGTTGTCAGTAGCGGCACTTGAATATGGTGTAAAGGATGATTGTGTGCTGCCAGAACCCGTGGTTGATGTCTTGTCAGCCATCCAAGATGTTATTTGGTCTTGATCTTCCGGCCTCAAGACACGTTTCGGTTGAGTACTGGGAAATTTAGACAGCAGGAAGGTGGATCGATCAATCCTTGTCTGTCTACTTCTACCAGTGCCTTGTTGTTCACGACTGCTAGGGCCCCGACCTCGTCCCTGACCCTTAGCAGACTGGTTTTTGGGAATTTGGTGTTTTTGGGACATTGTTGACAAA
>JARQOC010000005.1:83512902-83528475 GCA_033576535.1 Allobates femoralis
TATACAGTTTGTAGGTAGTGGACCGGTGGACTCAGCAATGACCAGTGTGTTCTCAGAGATCCGCGGTGTTCCTCCATTCTATCTAAGCACTGTGCCGTTGTCGCCCAGGAATACCAGATCGGGTACAGGGAGGCTGCTTGAATGCCCTATCTGGGGTATACGTTCCGGATGATTTGGGGAGCCTTGGGTCCTTGGTGGGTACACCGCTGGTTAGACGACTGGATTTGGCAATGGTGGGGTGCTCCTGTAAAGCGATCCCTCCACTCCTCTGGTTCACATAGTAGAGCTGGACTACTGCTAGCTTCGGTACCAGCAAACCGGCTGTAGATGGGCACGGGATGATTTTGAGCCGCATTTTGAAGCCCATAGATCGGTTGGTAATGCACCGGGAGTAATGGTGCTCAACCGTGGTGACGGTCGGGAGATGGCCGGTAGAGAGTGGCCAGGGGGCCGCACGAAACTGTGCAACCCCCTCTCCTAGGTTGCAGAGCTGGGAATCTGCAGAGGTCTTCTAGGTTGCTGTTGCAATCCCGACCCTTGACTCTATTCTTCTAATTGAACTAAACTTTCGACTACACACTACCCTTACACTCCGCCCACCAGGACCTGATTGGCCCTCTATGCTAGGTGATGCATGCAGGGTATGGATCTCTGAGTTAACTGTGTGACTGCTGGGTCAGAGAATATTGCTGCTGCATTTATGGCTGCAATACCCTCCTGTGACGCACTCGGTGCGGTGCGCCACACTAGGGACGGGCTGCACCTCAATGGTGAGGGTGCAGCTGTGCTGGGGAAGAAAATGGCTAGAAAGTTGTAGGAGTGTTTAAACTAGGGATTGGGGGGAAGGGTATTCATTGTACAGGAGGGGAAGATAGTGTAAATAGTAACCTGGGGGGGTGGGGTTAGAGCAGTCAATATAGTAGGAATGAATAGAGGTAAAGGATTGCATTAAGTGCATGTACACTAATGCCAGAAGCCTCACCAACAAAATGGAGGAATTAGAATTGATTTTGTTGGAAAATAATTATGACATGGTGGGGATATCGGAGACATGGCTGGACGAGAGCCATGACTGGGCTGTTAATTTACAGGGCTATAGTCTGTTCAGAAATGACCGTACAAATAAGCGAGGGGTTGGTGTATGTTTATATGTAAAAACATCCTTAAAACCCATCCTGCGGGATAATATAGGTGAATCTACAGGAAATGTAGAGTCTCTGTGGGTGGAGATAAGGAGAGGGGAAAAAAATAATAAATTACTGATAGGGGTTTGTTATAAGTCCCCAACAATAATGGAAGTGGAGGAGAATATCCTCATAAAAGCAAATAGATGAAGCAGCGACTCAGGGAGAAGTCATTATTATGGGGGACTTCAACTAACCTGAAATACATTGGGGAACAGAAACCTGCAGTTCTAGCAAAGGTAATAGGTTTTTTACAACTATGAGAGACAATTACCTTTCACAACAGGTTCAGGACCCAACCAGAAGGGGGGCACTGCTAATATTAACCAACAGGCCAGACCGCATATCAAATATACGAGTTGGAAATCACTTGGGTAATAGTGATCATAAAATAATAAGTTTTCAAGTATGCTTTACTAAGATGTGTAGTAGAGGGGCTACAAGGACTCTAAACTTCAGGAAGGCAAATTTCCAACGGTTGAGAGATGATCTTAGTGCAATAAACTATAAACGATATCCTGAGACATAAAAGTACACAAAGCAAGTGGGAGACGTTTATTAGCATCCTGAATAGGACCTGTGCACAATATATATCCTATGGGAATAAGCATGCTAGAAATAGGAGGAAACCACTATGGCTAAATAAGGCTGTAAGGGGCGCAATAAGTGACAAAAAGAAAGCATTTAGGAAATTAAAGCAAGTAGGTAGTGATGAAGAGTTAAATAAATACAGAAAATTAAATAACATCTGTAAAAAGCAAATCAAGGCAGCAAAGACTGAGACAGAGAGACTCATTGCCAGAGAAAGTAAAAAGAATCCCAAAATATTCTTTAACTACATAAATAGTAAGAAACTAAAAAATGATGGTGTTGGCCCCTTGAAAAATAATCTGGGTAAAATGGTGGATGAGGATGAGGAAAAAGCTAATATGCTAAATGAGTTTTTTCAACAGTATTTACACAAGAAAATCCCATGACAGACAATATGATCAGTGATAACAAAAATTCTACATTAAATGTCACCTGCTTAACCCAAGAGGAAGTACGGCATCGTCTAAAAATCACTAAAATTGACAAATCCCCGGGCCCGGATGGGATACACCCCAGAGTGCTGCAGGAATTAAGTACTGTCATAGATAGACCATTATTTTGAATCTTTAAAGATTACATAATAACAGGGTCTGTACCACAGGACTGGCGTATAGCAAATGTGGTGCTAATATTCAAAAAGGGGACAAAAACTGAACTTGAAATTATAGGCCAGTAAGCTTAACCTCTACTGTGGGTAAAATCCTAGAGGGTTTTCTAAGAGATGCTATACTGGAGTATCTGAAGAAAAATAACCTCATGACCCATTATCAACATGGTTTTACGAGGGACCGTTCCTGTCAAACTAATCTAATAAGCTTCTATGAAGAAGTAAGTTCTGGACTGGACCAAAGAAATGCAGTGGACGTGGTGTATATGGACTTTTCAAAAGCTTTTGATACGGTGCCACACAAAAGGTTGATACATAAAATGAGAGCAATGGGATATGGGAAAATATGTGTAAGTGGGTTATAAACTGGCTTAGGCTACTTTCACATTACGATTTTGAGGGAGCCGATGCTGTCCGATATAAATCGGACAGCATCGGCTCCCTTCTGATGCCTGGAATCGGGTGCCAAATAGGCACCCGATTCGGCAAATCGCTCCCTGCGGGTGAAAAAAGAAAAAAAAAAATGTTATTCTCACCTCCCCCGAGCCCACGCCATCTTCCGCCATCTTCTTTGAGCTCCGTGGCTTCCGCAGGCTGCGTGTCAGCAGAGGCTCCTCTGCTGTTCAGGACTGCGGTATGTCACAGTCACGTGACCGCGGGTCACCATGGTAACCCGCAGTCAAATGACTGTGACATCACCGCAGGTCCTATACAGCTGAGGAAGCCTCTGCTGACACGGCAGCCTGCGGGAGCCACCGGGAGCTCCAAGAAGATGGCGGAGACGGCGGGGCTCGGGGGAGTGAGAATAACTTTTTTTTTTTAACCTTATGCTCCTAGTTAGGAGCAGTTTTACTGTACTGAGCATGCTCAGTACAGTAAACGGGTCCGAGGAGACATCAGATGTTTCCTCGGACCCTCCCATAGGGCCCCATGTTATAGGGATCGACCTAATCGGATGTGCACTAAATGCCATCCGATTTGGTCCGATCTGAATCTGTCAGATTTTATTTTCGGGCAAAAATCGAGCAAGCTCGATTTTTGCACCGATAATAAAATCGGACAGAATCGGATCGGACCAAATCGGATGGCATTTAGTGCACATCCGATTCGGTCCGATGCCCATAGGGATGCATGGGGTCAAATTCGGATCGATGCTGTCCGATTTTGATCAGACAGCATCGGAATGCAAAATCCGTGATGTGAAAGCAGCCTTAGCGATAGGAAACAAAGGTGTCATTATGGAACACACTCTGAATGGGTCACAGTTAACAGTGGGTACCACCACAGGGTCAGTGTTGGGCCCACTTCTTTTTAATATATTTATTAATGACCTTGTAGGGGCATACAGAGTAGAATCTCAATATTTACAGATGACACTACTCTGCAGGGTAATCATACAGAGGAGGACAATTTTATTACAGGAGGATTATGTAAACTAGAAGCTTGGCTGCTAAATGGCAAATGAGCTTTAATGGGGATAAATGTAAGGTCATGCACTTGGGCAGAGGAAACAAAAGGTATAATTATGTGCTTAATTGTAAAACACTGGGCAAAACTGTCACTGAAAAAGACCTGGGTGTATGGGTAGATGACAAACTCACATTTAGTGGCCAGTGTCAGGCAGCTGCTGCAAAGGCAAATAAAATAATGGGATGCATTAAAAGAGGCATAGATGCTCATGAGGAGAACATAATTTTACCTCTATACAAGTCACTAGTGCGACCACACTTAGAATACTGTGTACAATTCTGGTCTCCGGTGTATAAGAAAGACATTGCTGAACTAGAACGGGTCCAGAGAAGAGCGACCAAGGTTATTAGAGGACTGAGGGGTCTGCAATACCAAGACAGGTTATTAAACTTGGGGAAAACGAAGGCTTAGGGGTGATCTAATAATAATGTATAAATATATGAGGGGACAGTACAGAGAACTTTCTAATGATCTCTTTACTCTTAGGCCTGAGACGGGGACAAGGGGGCATCCTCTACGTCTGGAGGAAAGAAGATTTAATCATAATCACAGACGTGGATTCTTTACTGTAAGAGCAGTGAGACTATGGAACTCTCTGCCACATGATGTTGTAATGAGTGACTCACTACTAACATTTAAGAAGGGCCTGGATGCCTTTCTTGAAAACTATAATATTACCAGTTATACATACTAGATCCTTTGATAGGGTGTTGATCCAGGGAATTAGTCTGATTGCCATGTCTGGAGTCAGGAAGGAATTTTTTCCCCCAATGTGGAGATAGTGTTGCCACATGGGTTTTTTTTGCCTTCCTCTGGATCAACATGTTAGGCTATGGGTTGAACTAGGTGGACTTAAAGTCTTCCTTTAACCTTAAAACTATGTTAAATGTGTATTAACACATTAAATATGAATATTAGCTGTGGGCAACATGTCTCTAGGGGGAGCCATGCTGTCCACTTCACTCAGCATGTTAGGGGTTAATAAGGCATTTACAGTAAGCCGGCTATTGTCGGCTTTGTAGAAATGTATGAATGAAGCCGCGGCTCCCTGACACTAGAGCAGATACTGTACGTGATATATGTATAGTATCAGCCGCTGTCCAGGGTCCTGTAACCATTAACATTAGGTCTATGGGGGTACGCTGCCCATAGACCTAATGTTAATGGTTACAGGACCTCGGACAGTGGCAGATACTATACGTACATTACGTACAGTATCTGCTCTAGTGTCAGGGAGCCGTAGCTTCATTCATATGTGGAGCCCACTAGGACGAGGTACTCGGTACTGGACCGGGGTACTGCTGGGGATATCACGGCGGTCTTGGTCCGGACCGTGTCCAGGGTTCTGAAAGTAATGGGGGGATATTTACAGGGAAGTTTGTCGTGACGCCACTCACGGGTTGTGGACAGGGTGACCACCACTGCTGCAGAACCTCCGAGGATGATGTTGGGCAGCTGGGGATGTAATGGCTCTCCGCAGGTAGAGCTTGGTTCCCCGGGGAAGTGATAGTAATAGTCTATAGATGGTGCTATGGATATTACAGGATAGGTGTAGTAGTAGAGATGATAGCTGCCTGTGAGGGAACACAGGAGCTGAGTGACTCACCGAGGCCGGCGGACTCCGGTTGATACAGGCGATTCTTCTCATCTTGTCACGGGTGACCGCGCCTGCCGGTAGTGGGGCCCGGTGTAGTGCAGATCAAAATTAAGGACGTCTTACGGGAACAGATTAAAGGGGGATTTAATTTGTTTTTCCGTGACGCCCCTATGATAGTTCGGTAAGGGCTACCGAGCTGCGGACCTCCGGGTGATGGACAGCAGCAAGATGTTACGCTCCCCACAGGCTGAGCGGTGATCCCCGGGGCTGGAGCTGCTCAAGATGTTGTGCGGCAGCTGCGGTTACCTTTAGTTAATGACGGACAGTTCATAAGGAGACACGGACACAGATAGTCTCTGCAACGGGTCTTTACTGTCACCAGCAGGCAGTACATGGCTATACAGTGGTTTGAGTAGAAACCGGGTGGACTCAGCAGTGATAGTGCTCCTCAGAGATCCGCAGTGTTCCTCCATTCTACCTAACTTGATTGTTGTGCTAGCGTCGCCAGGAATACCAGGTCGGGTAACGGGGAGGCTGCTTCAATGCCCTATCCATGATGTACCTTCTGATGCTTTGGGGAGCCTTGGATCCCTCAGTGGGTACACCGTGGTTAGACGACTGGAAACTGCTGTGGTGGGTGCTCTATAAAGCTGCTCCTCCACGGCTGGTTCGCGTGACAGAGGTGAACTGCTGCCAGCTTCGGTACCAGTGAACCGGCTGTGGTTGTGGGCACGGGAGTCTTTGGGAACCGTGTAGAAATGCCCAATCCGGTGGTTAAGGCCTCAGGTGCTGACACCCGACAGGTGACGGCCCAGGGGCCCGCACGAGGTGCGGAGCCCCGCTCCTCTCCAAGTTCTAGTCTGCTCTCTCCAGTTCTAGATTCTTTTCTTTCCTACATCTGATTATTGTGTTCTCTCACACTACCCTAACACTCCACCCCCTAGGACCATGATTGGCCTCTGTTCAGGTGTTGTATGTTGGTTGGATCTCAGAGTTAACTATTGCACTGCTTTGTCAGAGAATATTGCGGCTGCAATACTCCCTTGTGACGCACTCGTTGCGGGGCGCCACATGAGCACAAGGATCACACAGACTCAAGGTTTTGAAGTTTTCCAAGGCTTTACTGTAGATGTTAGTAGCAGAGTACTGTCCACGGAGTTTGTACAGGGGCCGGGTTGCTCCCACCCTGTCCGAGTCCTTAGCTTCCCTCTCCTGCCCTGTGTATGTGGCCCTGCTGCCACTTCAGCTAGGCTTCTGGCCTGTCTCTCCTCACTGGTACCCCCTTTGCTAGGCAACTTGAGCCTTTCCTCTGTATTTCTGACCCCGCCGTGTTGCTTCGCTGAGGTACAGTGTAGATATATAACGTCCACTAGTCCGGTGTTTACTGTACTGCGTGTGTCAGTCACAGTTTCGGTATCCAGTCTTTGCGCTCCTCCGGGGCGAGTTATAGGGTAACTCAGTCTCCCAGCTGTGTTCTCCTGTTTCTCTTACGCCTTCCCTCAGACCCTGGCTAGGCCTGGAAGTGGGTAGCAGGCTGCTGAGAGGCCTAAGGCAGCACCTTTACACCACCAGTCTTTCTTCCTCAGTCTTCCCAGGAGCTGAACTAACTCCAACTCACTAACTGTCACTGCCACTCTGAGGTAAACAACATTAGCGCCTCATTAGTTTGGGTGGTAATAACATCTTTGCAGCTTGAATTCTCGCCATCCAAGAAAGGAATCAATGTGAAAATTGATCAATCTCCCTCTTAATATCACCCTACACCGTCTCACAGTTTAATCTAACAATATCTTTGATATAAGTGATTTTAATACCCAAATAAGTGAGACCTGAGGGGGACTAAATGAAAGGATATTTTGCTTGGAGTTGGAGGGAAGTAGATAAAAATAAGGGAAAGATAATGGACTTAGAGATATTTAATTTATATAGGGAGGCCACAGAAAATTGTTGAAGTATAGTAGAGATGGCGTGAAGAGATTCTAGGGGGGCAGAACATGTGAGTATCACATGGTCAGCATATTGGCCGATTTTATGCTCAGTATCCCCAATTACTATACCCCTAACGTCCGGACTCTGCCTCACAATGGCAGCAAGAGGCTCCATAACCAGAACAAAGATGAGGGGGGAGAGGGGACAGCCCTGGCTGGTCCCATTTGATATGAGAAATACCCGAGATCTGAATCCCGAGGCCCTAACCGAAGCGCAGGGGTTAGAATATAGGGCCATAATTGCTCTAAAAATTCTGCCAACAAGACCAAATCTCCGCAGGGTCTCAGCTATATATCCCCAGTGCACCTTGTCAAAGGCTTTCTCAGCGTCGAGTGACAGGAATACACTGGGGAGGCCTCCCCTCTCCACCACATCCAAAAGGTCAATCAGCCATCTCGTACCATCTCTAGTCTGTCAGCCAGGAATGAAACCAGCCTGATCCGGGTGAACAAGGGCTGGAGGACCGCCATCAATCAATTAGCCCAAATCTTGGTATAGATTTTGACATCACAGTTTAGTAATGCGATTGGTCGGAAATTACCAGGAGTGGTCATGAATTTCCCTGGCTTAGGCAAAGTTGCGATGGAGGCCTCCAAACCCTCACCACCAATACAGCCTTCAGAAAGCCAGTAAACGCAGGAGATAAGGGGAGAGAACGTGGAGAAACTGAGAATAATAAGGGAATGAGAATCCATCCGGGCCTGGGGAGGAACGTTTTTTAGCAGTACGGACAATCTGGGAAATTTCTGTCTCAGTGATGGGTAATTTAAGTTAGGATAATAGGTCTGAGGAAATTTTAAGTAAGTTCGCTCTATCCAAGAAAAAGGCAATGGAGACCTCAGAAGGTTGGATGACATCTGAGTCATTTTTAAGATTATAAAGTGAAGAGTAATAAGAAGCAAATTCCTCAACAATTAGTACCGGATTATATATTTTGGAGCTGTCAGGATTAGATAAGAATGGGATTTTAGAATGAGCTTCCAGTTTTTTAACCCTTTTGGCCAATAAAGAGCCTGCTTTGTCTCCCATTGAATAGAATTTTGCCTTTGATTTCCGTAAGTCGTTTTCAGCTTTTTTTTAGCAGTATTTGACTAACATGAACACGGGTATTGGACAACTCTGTCAAAAGCAGCTGGGAAGGAGCTTTTTTTATGTTGCGCTTCTAAACAGGAAAGAGATTTAAGAGCTGCATGGAGGGCAGAGTTATGTTTTTTCTTAAAAAAGGAAGCCATCTTAAGGAGATATCCCCTAACCATTGCCTTGTGAGCAAACCAAATATTGTCATCCTGCACCTCTCCCGTATCATTAGCAGAGAAGTATTCAGTGATGTTTTTTCTCGATAGATGGGAGTTAGCTTGATCTGTCAGCAGATATTCATTGAGACGCCAATAACCAGGTGGCCTAATAGCTACAGGATCCTCCAAGGAGACAGAGACTTGTGCATGGTCTGACCAGGAGATATTGCCTATGGTTGGAGAAAGATAATGGGGCAAAGCAACGTCATCCACCAACGCATAGTCAATTCTGCTGTAAGTGCCGTGTCTAGGGGACATAAAAGTATAGTCTCTTTTGTTACAATGAATAGATCTCCAAATATCATGGAGATTATGAGCAGGAATGATGGAACCAGCTCACTACGGGAGACCGAGGAGGTGGAACAGTCCATCCCCTTGGAGACCAGCGCGTTAAAATCCCCCGCAATCAATTTATAACCGTGTTGGATAGTGTCTAAAATTTTGAAAACTCCCCTTACAAACTTAATTTGGCCAGAATTTGGAGCATAAATTGAAGCAATGGTGTAGGGAACGTTGTTAATGAGACAGAGTATTATGAGGTATCTACCTAGAGGATCAGCCATAGAGCGGACTAGCTGAAACGCAATAGACCTATTGAAGAACAACGCTACTCCAACCTTTTTAGAAGTACCTTTGGCGAAAAATTGATGTGGATATAATCCTGAGTACATTGTGACATTATCCTGCTGCAACAAGTGAGTTTCTTGAATACAGATTATATCATGATGAGACTTAGATAACTGCCTCCAGACTAGTGATCTTTTGCCCGGGGAGTTGAGACCATTTACATTTATAGAGTATAGAGAGACACTCATAGTGGAATATGGTATAGTGGTGAAAATGCAAAATATCCCTTACAAGGCAACATCAGATGAATGCAAATAGCTAAAATTTTAGCATGAAGACCAGGAATAAAGGGAAGGGTAGGGAGGAGAGGGAAGACAAACAACATAACAAAAACATATAACAAAAAACTAGGAAGTCCTAACCGAGGATGATGGTTTAGGAAAGATCAGGCCCCACTTGGATAGGTGTTTTTCCGCCTGAGACGGAGAGAGACAGACGATGGTAGATCCATCTCTCCGGATAAGGAGCTTAGTTGGGAAGCCCCAGCGGTGCTGTATATTCTTAGCTCACAGCACCCGGGTGTATGGCAAGAAAGCCCTGCGGAGAGCCATGGTGCCAGGTGAGAGATCCAGAAAGACAGAAATGTTGGCAAATTGGCCTGGGAGAGAGGGCCCGCTCCGCAAAGCTAGCAGAAAATCTTCTTTTTGTTCAAAAAAGTGAATACGTGCAAGCACGTCTCGTGGCACTGAAGGACCCAGATGAGACGGTTTGGGGATGCAGCGTATGCAATCAATAATCATATCTTTTTTGTCAACATGAGGCATCGCTGCTTTAATAAAATCTTGTAAAAAAACTTTCGGGTCCACAGTTGCAATGGATTCGTGTTTTCCCCTTAGTTTAACGTTATTACGCCTGGACCTGTCCTCGAGGTCCAGGGTTTTGGCTTGGGTTTTAGTAGCTATGGATTGCAGAGCTTCATGTGCATCCCATAAGTCGTTATGTGAGGTGACCAGTTCCGCCATTTTGCGCTCCAGGCGGTCCGTGTGGGAACCTAACTCCTCAATGTGCCCTTTAATGTCTGCTACCATGGAGCGAAAATCCTCCTGTAGTGAGGAACGGTGGGTCCCCAGCATATCCTTCAGGACCGTAGAGGTCACCGGAGCCTCCAACTGATCCCCTGTAACAGCGCCTAAAGCAGGCTGAGAGCCTCGTTGTGCAGCTCGTGCTGAGCGTGGGGAAGTCGGTGCCATTTTGAGAGCAGAAGCAGGCTGTGATGGGGAAAAGAAATCAGCGATCCGCCGTGCGGAGTCCTTGGAGCCGGGCTTAGTTTTCCCCATGCACCTACTGGAGGTTCAGGCGACAGGAGAGCACTATGTGGACACTGGAGGGGCCATCAGTGAGTCTCTGTATGCCTCTGAATAGTCCCTGCATACGGAGCTCCTGCTCTATGTGGCCGACTCCATGAATGATCAGGCCACGCCCCAGTCACGTGACTTCTCTAAGGATATAGTTAACGATATCCTTGTGTGTAAACCCACCATAAGTGTGTAGTGCAGCTAAAGGTGGCCTCAAGTTCTTGTTTAGGGAATTCTTAAGGCCCAGTTACACGCACAGATAATTGTGCAGAGATTGTTCGCAGATCTCTGGTTGCAGTGAAATCATGGACACATTGTTACATTTGTACACGACCACAAAATGTAACAATGTGTCCATGATTTCACTGCAACCAGAGATCTGCGAACAATCTCTGCACAATTATCTGTGTGTGTAACTGGACCTTTAGGTTAGTCCACAATCAGTGAACTGACTAGATTTTGCTTGAGGTGGTATTCAGTGTCTAGTCACCGCCGTGCCTGCATGTCCCACGCAGTGGCTGGAGTCGCGGGACTTGAGGCCACCTAGGAAAACCATATACTGTACATACAGTGTTATAAGACTGTACATGCCTTCAAATACTGCAGAGAAATACTCAGCTGCATCAAGGACAATTGCCTCCAGTACTCCAATTCCTCAAGGGATGCTCTTAGGCTACACTACACATTTAGTGACTCAGTCATAAAGGCCACGACGTAGTGGCCGAAACGTCCTTTCAGTCGCATATTACCTTTTGTGAACAAATAAAGAGAAACCTTTCACCTTGCAAACTATACCTGAGTGTGCAATGTTTATCTCTAATGGTGGGTTTACACGCCGCGATATCGTTTCGATATCGCAGTACAATGGCGCGGGAGCGCGCAATTCGTACACGTTCCTCCCGCATCGCATTGACTGGTTACACGCTGCGATATCGAAATACAACGTCCGTGCGATGTCTCCGCCTCCCAATCCAGGATCGCATAGTTAACATGGGAGTGAATGGGTGACGTATCAAATCGCATCGTAATTGGGCGTTTACACAGCACGATCTGGCTTCAATCGCTATGCAATATCGGGGCATTGAATAGCACGCTCATTCGATATCGGGTCCAGCGAGCGAACCACGTGACTTTTGATTGAAATTGTACTGCGATATCGCGACGTGTAAACCCGCCATTAGATCTTGATAGGCGCTATCAATGCTGGTCATTAAAAAGTGAGGAGAGCAGCGGCACTCATGAGATCTTTTTTACATACCGGCTTTATTGTGCTTTTTCAGGTTACATCTAGGTGCAGGGCAGGGAGGTGCAGGGGGAGCCTGTTGAAGCTCCCCCTGCACCTCCCTGCCCTGCACCTAAATGTAACCTGAAAAAGCACAATAAAGCCGGTATGTAAAAAAGATCTCCTGAGTGCCGCTGCTCTCCTCACTTTTTGTTTGCAATATTAACCCTTCAGCTGAGCAACAGGATTTCACTAACGCCGCTGTACGACACGAGAGACTCTAAGCAGGTCAGTGCCCGGTTCCTTCTCCACTTACCAATGCTGGTCATTATATAAAAGTTTTAAAACAAAATATGTTCCCATCCAGACAATGTATTTTTCAGGGAAGATAATGGCCATCGTCACACATTCTATCCGTTTTTGGCTTAGATCCGTTTTTGGGATCTTTTTATCCATTTTTTTTCAAAGTCCAAAGACGCGTATGCATTAACGTATATGTGTGTGCGTTTTTGTGCAGCATCCCTAAGAACGCTACTAGCAGCGTTTTTGGGTGCTTGAAAAAAACCTTCTGATTCCAGTAGACATGGCCCTGGCTCATCTTTTTTGAGATGTGTTGCTGCCATCAATTTCTAAATTAGTTATTTTTTTCAAATGGATAACTGTGTAACTTTCTACTTCTCATATATATTGTGCATACTTGTTTTCCTTATATATTACCTAACGTCCAAACTTTTTTGGAAGCCAAGCTGTATATGGACACTTATCCAGGAAAATTAGTCAATTATTCAGTTCAACCGTCCATTGTACTCGTAAAACCAGAGATTGAATGCATTAAAATTAATAAATAGCAAGTTATTCTAAATCCCACAAAGTTACATATTAATCTGTTCAGCTCCACCTGCTCACATATTTGCTGCCCAAAATATAATATAAATAAATGTATTTTATACATACAAGTCATAAACAGGCCTATATGTTTTCATGGCAATATATAAGATCAAATCATATGTATACTAATCCTGCTGCATTATTTTTACTAACATAAATTTTCTAGGTGTAGATTGATGAAAATGTAGAATCAGTGTACACAGGATTTATTTGCTGTTTTACTATGGGAACATATAGGCCCATATACTTATGAATATGCCAATTTCTGGGGCAGCGACGGGCTGCTATTCTATAGCATGGAGGGCCCAATAATGATGGGCCCTCACCAGACTGAGAATACCAGCCCCCAGCTGTCTAGTTTTACCTTAGCTGGCAATTAAAAATAGGGTGGAGCCCTACACATTTTTTTGCCAGCCATGATAAAAATAGGCAGCTGAGGGAGGCAGCTCTCAGCTGTCCACTTTATATGTGCTGAGAAGGAAAAATGCTGCGGAGCCCTACACGTTTTTGTTCTATTATTATTTTTTTTTTTTTTACCCACTATGACGCCAGGTTTATTTCCATACACTAATGTGTATGACAACAAAGAACAAACATCATCCAGATTGTGGAAATGTAGGCTGATTGCAACAGCCAATCATAGATGCTCTCACAGAGCATGAGAGTCTGTGATTGGCCATTGCCGGTCAGTGAAGTGCATTCGCAGAAAGCTTAATGGGCGGGATAGGAAGTAAATGAGCAGGAGAGAAGAAGACTGTGAGTGGACCTGGAAGCAAGCAGCAGTAGACTGGTAAGATTGATCTATGTGCGTGTCTGTGTGTGTAGGATAACATAGGACACTAATGCTTCTGTCCTACTTAAGTTACACACATCCAAACAATTACTGAACAAATCCTGAATTTCCAACTTTTCAGCAAAACGTTCGGGTTTGAGGGGCTGAAAGAACAGTGCTAAATTCGGTCTGGATTTGAAATTAGCAAACATGTTCAAGCAAAAGTTTGCTCATCTCTACTGTTGGATTAGATTCATTTTAGAATTAACTTTGTTAGTGGAAAAGGGTTTTCCAGTACTGGGTAAACATTACTGATTCTTCTCTAAAATGACAGCACACCTATGTAGGTGTGGCTATGTGTTGGAAAGAAATAAACCAGGTTTTTCTAATCCTGGACAGCCCCTTTAAAAAGACTCTGACAGCACAAAAAAACTATTTAAACCAATTACAGGTGCTCGTTACACATGGCGGGGCTAATCATTTAAATACACCTTCTCATCTGCTTATTTTCCTCCTATCTCTCAACCCACCTTTTTTATTGCAACTCTGGCTTCATGGAGCCAGAAAAAGGTGACAATAGTAGGACATCAAACAGGTGGGAAGGTGCATGTAAATAATCATCCCCACCATGATGTACCGAGGGCCTGTACTTGGTTTGAACAGTCATTCTGTGCTGACAGACACCCTTTAGATGGCCTTCTTTGTGGTGTTGAATGGATTGGTAGACTATACTTATATACTAAAAATGTTTATTATCCAGGTAATAAAGAAGCATTCCAAACTATTCTTTCCCTAATCCAGTCTAACTATTTCATAATTATAATTGATAACTCAGGAATATTTTTGCATGGTACAAAGACACAACTGAACACGGTTTAAAGGAGAAAGCCTATATTATAATACACATTAATTAACAACAAAAAATAGAGGAAAACTCTCAAGTCCATAAACACACAGTGTAGATATTGAATGAAATCTTAACAAAAAGTCTGTTGAAAAACCTCACAGGAAATTGTCATCAGCGGTGCAGTCTA
Organism: Allobates femoralis; assembly: GCA_033576535.1. Classification (NCBI taxonomy): domain Eukaryota; kingdom Metazoa; phylum Chordata; class Amphibia; order Anura; family Aromobatidae; genus Allobates; species Allobates femoralis. The sequence continues at coordinate 83,527,474 of JARQOC010000005.1, forward strand.
TAAAACGTAGTTTACACTTGGAGATGCTGAAAAAGGAAGGTCAATGGCGATTCCAAACAAGAAAATGTTTAAGGAAGTTAATAGAACACATTAAATCATCCAGGGAAGTCTGGGAAAGGAAATCTTTTAGAAAGTCCAGAACCAGATGCAGAGCAAATTACTAAGTCCAGAACAGTCTCGTGCTCAGCCTCTAATTTGAAGGTAGGAAGCAACAGATCACTTAATAAGCAACCAACTTACATGTCAGCAAAGGCAGGTGAGACAAGAGCCACAGCAGAGGGAGTAGCATGAGCAATAACTAGAGGCTGGGGGGGGATATAAAGGCAAGACAAAAGGCACATGAAGCAAATGATGTCATCTTGGAAGAGGGCAAAAATAGTAATCAAAATATTCAGAGTCCTGACAAACTATTTATGTAGTGTAGATGCTTAATATACTTACCGCCATCTTTACCAATTTCCACTACTCTTCCAGTCACATCACCGAAATTCTGATTCTTTGGATTATGCAGGCTTATAATTGGGAATCCGAAGTCACTTTCTCAATGAGATTCTTTGCAGCCTTGTTTTGAGGCACCATAGGCTTACATTGAAAAAGTAGCATCTTCCCACACAAGGTTCTCTGCATGAGCCGGAAAAGAAGAGGAGCACTCACAAGGCCTAGACAAGAACTTATGTAATGCTGGAAACCAGGGAAGGTGGCGATCAGTAAATATTTTATTGCACCTACACTATATTATACATTAAGACAGGATTAGGTAAAAAATTGTTGTGAGTGCTTCTTTAAAGAGGGCCTGTCACCCCCCCATGAATGTGAATCTAAGTCCAGCACTGCCAGTCATTTCCTCCTCTTTCTGCGCATCCTTGTGGTGTTGACGCAAGCGCAGAGCGAGGTTGAGGTCTCTGTGCATGCCCCGCCTCCCGCTATGATGTCCCCTCATTTCCCCGCCCTTCTCCATAGCACAACACGGAGCAGGGCAGGGAAATGAGAAGAACATGAAGG
>JARQOC010000005.1:83528575-83544984 GCA_033576535.1 Allobates femoralis
CTGAAATGGGTTAGGACAAAGTCATTGCTTTTATTAATAAGTACGGCATTATAAGGTGGCATCATTTCAGAGCCTGGCCTTAATGAAAATGTTTTATGGACTCCTATTTTAAAAAGTCTGATTTTACCCAGCTAAAATATTTATCTTCTCAATACACTCCTAGAAATCCTCAGCAATCCTTGGTTGTTACCATTTGGATACTCCGCCACATCAGCTTGCATGCCAATTAGGACCCATCTCAAGCTGATGCAGTCATTGCTCACCCATAATGACATCATTACAATGTGCAAGTGGGTCATTTTTCTAATTTAACCAAAATATAAATTGATTTGTTTCTTTAGAAACCCCCTTTAAGCTTTAGGATTTGATTTCTTTAAAGGAGTTATCCAGTTGTTGACTTTTATGGAATATTAATAAAATTTGCAACATGTGCTCGAACGATCAAAGTGCTCATAAAGAGAACCAGCCACCAGGATTTAACCACCTGTAAATCAGTGCAGCGGTGATTGATGTGTGCAGCATGACATCACTATTTGGGGGTTATTTTTATCCCTCCCTGTGGGCTTGTCTTTCTGCTGTAAGCCAAGCCCCCTCCCCTCCCTTTTATTCAGATTCATTCACGTGGGGGTTCAGCTTACAGTTGATGGACATTAGCGGTTTATAAAAGTCTTAGATGGAAAAACTTATTTAACCCCTTCTCTGCCACCCCCCATATCCTGTTTTCACCTTCCTGGCCTGACCAAATTTTACAGTTCTGACGATGGACACTTTATAAAACAGTAACTCTGGAACACTTTCATATTTCTCAGTGAGATTGTTTTTTATTTGTGTGATACATTGTACTTAACGTTAGTGGTAAATTTTGGTCAATTTGATTCGTGTTTATTTGTGAAAATAGTGGAAATTTTACAAAATGCAGTTTTGAAACTTATAATTTGTATTCTCTTGAACCAGATAGTTATATCACACAAAATCATTAACAAATAACATTTCCCACATGTCTACATTATATCAGTACCATTTTGTAAGCAGACAGCAATTTTATTTTTTGTTATATGCAGATGCCATGTCACATTAGAAGATTCCTTTGCATGCCAAACAGCAGAAACCTCCCCACAAGTGAACCCATTAAGAAAACTATATGTCACAGAGTTCTTGACTTTAGGATTTGTGACAGCACAGTAGTCTGCGTATTTTAAGCGTGAATCATTTCATTTGGGTCACTAAGAGTTAATGTGACATTTCCCTTTGGTGGCAAGCTGCTGCCTTTGTTGGTCAGGTAATGGAAGTTGGTGGCCACTCCCCCCTCTTTAAATAGTCACATGACCTATCACCTGATATCAGTGCTAGAGTTTCCTATACAGACTGTGGTGGATTGAGGGGGTGTATTGCTGCTACTGAAGACCTGCTTTTGGAGTTGTCCTTTGTGTTGCTGTCTGAAGCTTGACAGCAGATACCAAGTGTTTATTGGAGTTGAGGCAGAGCTCATGCTATCCATTCTCTACCTAGAGATCAGATCAGGGTGAGCCGGGTCCAGATATCTCGCTCAGTGTATAGGTGCGGAACCTATCTAGGGTGGCCCGGGTTGCTACAGGCAAGTGTAAGGTTTTACTAGGGGTGTCCACCTCCCCTTTCCCTAGTTTCAGAGGCTCCCTTCCCTGTTACTGTACAGAAGGTGACACCCTCTCATGATTCATGGTATTGTATAAAATTGGACTGTGCAAATAATTTGCTAAACAAATTACATTTTTGCACTAAAAAGTTGCTTTGGCCCCAAACTTTAAATTTTTCAAAAGGGTAAAAGGAGAAAGTGGACCTTACAATTTGTTACACAATTTCTTCTAAGTTTGCCAATAACTACTACAAAAAAACTATAACTACAAAGACTACTCTTGAGCCCCAGTGCAAAGCTCAGAGGGGAAGGAGCACCATAATAGAGTTCAGATATAGTTGGAATGGTTTGGGGGTACCATGTCACGTTGGCAAAGCCCTTGACATGTCAGAAAAGCAGACCCCCCATAAAAGACCCCGTTTAATGCAGTGAGCATAATGACAGCATAGGTCAATTTTACAACACTAGGGAGTGAAAAAAGAATAATTACATTTTTTTACTATAATATTGGTATAGCCCCAAGTTTTTAATTTTTATAAGAGCTAATAAGAAAAAAATGTGTGATTTTTCCTGAGTTCCCCAGTAGCGCCCATGTAATCAGCAACTAGTTTTGACGTAAATTGCACAGCTGAGAGGGGAAGAAGCGCCATATTGGACTCCAGAATGTACTGGAATGGTTAGCGGGTGCCATGTCACATTTACAAAACCTCTGAGGTGCCAGAACAGAGGAAACCCCCACAAGTGACCTCATTTTACAAACGTCACACCTAAATGAATTCATCTAGGGGTGCAGTGAGCATATTGGCACCACAGATGTGTCAAATAACTTACCACATGCAACCCAAAAAAAAAATCAACACAGCACTTGGCAGGAAGTGAACAGACCCCACTTGAATACAACAAGCACAGGTGCACAGAACGATAAAACCACCATCGACCTGCCTAGGCATGGGGGAGGTGATATGCTATGCGCTCAAGGCTCGTCCATATAGGACGCCATTCACATCGATATAAAATTATGCAGAGTGTCTGATAGCTACCCACTGGCCCCGCCACTAGACCAAATGGGCAGCCCAGTACGATGTCTCTGCACCACTGGATAAATGGACGCCCCATGGGGCCCAGCCACAACCCGCAAAAAAGTTAAAAAAGCGCAGAAGGATTTTTATGATAACAAAAAAACTTTTTTTTTGGAGGAATTGGTTAGATGTTTTGGCCAAGACGCTGTAAGCCAAGACACAGATGTGTTGCTAAATTTGATACTATTGGGCTAGAAAGAAAACATAATTACATTTTTATGACTAAGGGCCCTTTCACATCAGCGTTTTTTGAAATTTGCGGCAGATGCGGTGAAAAAACCGCATCTGCCGCAATTACCGCATACCGGCTGCACTTGCGGCGCGGTTGCGGTAAACGCCATGCAAAGTATAGGCGTACTTGCGGCAGGTGCGGCAAGTGCGGTTTTGCACTTGCGGCAGGTGCGGCCGCGAAAAAAAACGCGAAAAAATTGAGATACTTAGCAAATTAACATGGCCAGCTTTATATGAGCCCAGTTACCATGTCAAGGTGTACCTTTCAATTGGATCGTTTCCTAGTAAATGCCTCTCTTCATGCCAAAAACTGACTGCCTCTATATGGGTTGGAAAGAGTAGTAAACCTACAAATCTTTCCTTAAAGAAAAGTTGGTCAACCATAAATATATAAAGCCTAAAAAATTCTGCCCTCTATAAAAATTAAATTGTATTTAATCAAAACACACGAGGGTATGAATCAAGATTGGGAGACCAAACCATTATTTATAAATCAATTATTTATTTACCGTAATTAAAGTGCCGGTGAGAACAGGCAATAGGTACACACAGTGACCAAGCTAACAAATTCCCACTGAGAATTAATTTTATTCCACATCTGATTTACATATTAATTTATACAGATGCACAATTGCAGCTCTGAAAATGTCTTTTGTACCCATTCCTCCAAGAATTACATATATTAGGCTATAATAGACAAGCAAATATGAACAAAGATTAACTTCACAGTGTATAGGAATGAGGCTGCAACCCGTTTATTGGGAAAAAGCCAGTCATGTCACATAATTGAGAATAGGAATACAAAAACCAGCATGACACTAATGCATAACTACAAGAAAGAGTTCCTCTAACCTGGCTCCTGTAAGCGAATCCTATAGACCCTCTTTGGTAAACCGAACTGGTGTACTGAGATCAAATCCAGGCACGTTCGCTCATCACAATTATACTTTACCTTGGTCCATGTTGTCGATAGGTGGGGAGCACACTGCGGGTCCGGGGACAACCTCGACGCACGTTTCACTGCGAGATAATGACCTTTGGGTTTTCATTAGCTGTAAGCCATAATCATCAACATTTACAGAAATAAACACTCTGTTTGTAATGACTCTTTACGAATTGAATTACTGAAAAAAAATTTTTACTTTTTGATGATATTCTAATTCATTGAGAAGCACCTGTACATCCCCGAAATATGTGATTCAGTTTAAATCCCCAACGAATCAATTCACTAATGAAGCAGCAGAATTACTCTGGACTCCATCTGGCCTCTGTTCAGCACTGTCTTTCTTTTCAAAGATGCACAAAACTGTTATTGACCTCACTTTTGCGTATAAAAAGATGAGCACTGCTGGACCACATGCCAGACGGGAGTTCAAAGTGACTATCTCTGCCTCATTACAGTAAATGTTACTTTGGGAATTTTGACTGAATTATGTTTTTGAGAGATTAACTTGGAAACCTTGATATAATCATTCAATGTAGAGCACAGGATAAATGTGAGCCGAGCACTACTGAGATCTTTGGGGAGGCAGAATAAAGTAATTGGCAGCAGTTGAAGAGTTGGCTTTGTTTTATTTTCTCTTGCTGTTCACATTGTACAGGGTGGGCCACTTATAGGGTGGGCCCTTTATATGGATACACCTGGATGAAATGGGATTGTTTGGTGATATCAACTTCCTGTTTGTGGCACATTAATACATAGTAGGGGGAAAACATTTCCAGATGGGTGGTGACCACGGTGGCCATTTTGAAGTCGGCCATTTTGGATCCAACTTTATTTAAGTGAATCCATATAAATGGTCCACCCTGTAGTATAAGTGATTAGGTGATTTTATTTGTCAGGTCAGTACAATTACTGTGATCGCAGAATTATATATATAGATTTTTTTTAGGTTTGGCTATTATCACACTAAAAAACACTTTGCATCACTAAATTTTGAAGGCTATAGTTTTTTTTATTTTTCTGCCGACAGAGTAATGTAAGGGATTGTTTTTTGTTGGATAGCTGGAGTTTTTATTTGTACCATTTTGGGCCACATATTATTTTTTTCATTGCTTTCTATTCCATTTTTGTGAGGCAAAAACAAGTAGAAACCACGATTCAGGTAGGTTTTTTTCATTTTTTTTACGCCATTTAGTGTCATAAAATTGATAAGGCTGGCTTCACACCACGGCAAGATCCGGCCCGGGGCTGTCAGGCATGAACCTGACAGTCCCAGACCGGATCAGCACACAGAACTGTACATTTGGCCCGCCGTTGCTGTGTGCAGCCAGATGGCTGTAATTTCAGCCGCAGCTGCGGATTTTTCAAGATTGCAGCTAGCATGGAGCTAGCCGCGGTCCTGAAACAACAGGGCGTCCAACCACCGGTATCCGGTTCCCGGATTCGCCAGGACCGGGGCAATCTGGCCCCATAGGCTCCCATGTTAGGGAAAACCGGATTGCCCCGGACAATCCGGGCAAATCCGGGATCCGATTTTTTGGGGTGATTTTTCTCCCCGGACACAAAAACGTTGCAAGCAACATTTTTGTGTCCGGTGAGAATAATCCGAGTTCTCCCGGATTCCACCGCAGAGATGAAACCGGATGGCAGAGAGCTGCCATCCGGCCCCATAGGCTACTATGGGGCCAAAAACCGGTCCGGGGCTGTCTGGTTTACACCAGACAGCCCCGGACCAGACCTTGCCGTGGTGTGAAGCCAGCCTTAGACTGCTTTATTTTTTGGGTCAGTACGAATACACAGATTCCACAATTTACCGTACATATTTTTTATGTTTTGCCACATTAAAACGATAAAAACTATTTTATAGAGATTTTTTTATTGGGCAGCATTGCTGTGTTCTGAGAGCTATATCCTTTTTATTTTATACTGATGGAGCTTGTTTTTTGTGGGAAAACATGACTTTTTTAGCTCTACCATTTTTAATTACATAAGACTTTTTTGTAAGCTATCATGAAAAACATAGCAAGAACTTTGTTTTTCACGATTTATTTATGGTGTTCATTGACAGGGTTAACCTGTGTCACAGTTTTATATATCAGGTTGTTCCAAATGCAACAATACTAAAAATTTTTACTTTTTTTTATTATTTTTGTTTTTACATAAATATATGTATATATTGGTATAATGTTTATTTTTTTGCTATGTACTAAGGATTCTATTAAAAATACTTTTACACATTTTTTTCACTTTTTTGTTTAATTTTTATGGTACTTTCATGTTTATTAGTCTGATCTCTGGTATAATGTATTGCAATACATTATATCTGTCAGTGAGACACTGTCAGAACCCATTTAGACCATGCTCCTGGCATGACTTTGTATTTCCATGTCTACCAATGGCCAATGCCAGTCACTAGAATTTCGATAGGGTTTCTCTGAAGTGTAGAATGGACATGCAAGCAATTAAACACTCAAGGCCACTTCACACACACAGATATCTGAGTCCAATATCTGAACAGATCTCTGGTTGCAGTGAAATCATGGATACATTGTTCCATTTGTACACAGCCACAAAATGGAGCAATGTATCCATGATTTCACTGCAACCAGAGATCTGTTCAGATATTGGACTCAGATATCTGTGTGTGTGAAGTGGCCTTCAAAGGCTGCAGTTAGTGGGTGAGCTCATTAACTCTGAAGCAGCAGACGAGATAGCGTAAAGTCCTCATAGAGATTGGAACGTCTGATGGAACAACAAAGGGGTAGAAATGGACAAATGGCCCCGTCCAGAGACTGAACTAGTGAACGTACTTCAGGCTGGGCTCCTGACCCTTTCTGGCATGGGTAAGCAACAACTCATGAGCAGCAATTATCCACATTTCTGTGCGGACCTCTGAGCAACAACAAAGCTTTGGTGACCCCCTTACCCTCCTCGTGCCTGGAGAGGTTAGGCTTCCGCAGGAAGTGCCTGAAAAGCTAGGGCTCGGTTTATCTGATGGCATGGGTTTCAATACCCATCATATTAAGAGGAGATACACTGGAGAAAGGGAAGACAAATGTAATCTATTGGGTAAGGAACTGAACTTAAGAAACTTTATTGCTAAGTACCTGAAGTTATTTAAATAAAATATCTATTATATAAATCCCAGAGGGATTTGTGACGTCACATCCGTCACTTTGTCCCAGCATCCGGTCATTGTGCCCAGAGGTACACCCGCTCAGGGTGACCCAAGATGGCGGCCGTAAGCGGAGCGGGACTCAGCCAGCCCCGCCACGCTTACGGCCGCCCCTACACTGCCCAAAACACCCACACATCACGGGTGGGAGACTGTCCACCCAGTCCCCGCAACCCCTACCTCCCAAACTCACCAGACGCCGCACACCCGCCAGCTATCCTCCCCACTGCCGCTCAGCTACGGCTTGCAGGACCTGAGATGATGTCACTGGTATGGGCGGGGCTATATCACATGACTGTGACATCATCACAGGCACTTTCCAGGTGATTGCTGCAGTATCAGCACAGGAGACATCATGGCGCTGTCTGACATCAGACGTGTCCTCTTCAGTCATTCTCTGCCTCCGTCCAGTGCTGAGATCCTGCAATCACAAGGGAACATAGAGGTGACAGAGGACCCCGGACTGAGCCCCCAGGAGCTGATCTCCAGGATACAGGTGAGAGGAGGCTGCACAGGAGCATTGCTCTGCAGAGAAGAGGCTGCACAAGAGCAATGCTCTGCAGAGAGGAGGCTGCACAGGAGCAATGCTCTGCAGAGAGGAGGAGGCTGCACAGGAGCAATGCTCTGCAGAGAGGAGGCTGCACAGGAGCAATGCTCTGCAGAGAGGAGGAGGCTGCACAGGAGCAATGCTCTGCAGAGAGGAGGCTGCACAGGAGCAATACTCTGCAGAGAGGAGGCTGCACAGGAGCAATGCTCTGCATGAGGGGAGGCTGCACAGGAGCAATGCTCTGCATGAGGGGAGGCTGCACAGGAGCAATGCTCTGCATGAGGGGAGGCAGCACAGGAGCAATGCTCTGCATGAGGGGAGGCTGCACAGGAGCAATGCTCTGCATGAGGGGAGGCTGCACAGGAGCAATGCTGTGCATGAGGGGAGGCTGCACAGGAGCAATGCTGTGCAAGACGGTTGGTTATACTGTAAAGATGGTTTCTGCAGTCTAAAATCTCCAATCAGACACAGGAGTGATAGTCTGCAGAATGTGTGGTTTATTAGTGCACACTGAGCAGTGAGTTGTGTGGATTTGCTGTGTCTGGTGCAATGCTCTGCAGTCACAGGACCAGCTGATGGGAAAATCATTCATGAAAAGTCTAATGCAAGAGAAGCAAAAGTGAAGCAAGAAGAAGGGAGGAGCTGAGGAGGTGGAAGGACAGAGGTGTCCTCAGTAGGAGGAAGGAACACACCGAGAACAAGTAGGTACTGGAGCCCGTCCTCTGCCCTGACACACACACTACACACTGCCACACACTACACTCTGCCACACACTACACTCTGCCACACACTACACACTGCCACACACTACACTCTGCCACACACTACATTCTGCCACACACTACACTCTGCCACACACTACACTCTGCCACACACTACACTCTGCCACACACTACACACTGCCACACACTACACACTGCCACACACTACACTCTGCTATACTCTACACTCTGCCACACACTACACTCTGCCACACACTCTGCCACACACACACACCTCCATGCACTGTCCACTATACTTACCACCAGCCCTGCGTCTTCCCCGCCGCCACCTGGATCCTCAGTCCTCCGTTCCGGCGACATGTCACCGCCCCCGGAGGACTGGATCCAATATGGCGTCCGTGAAGTCTTGCGAGAGTTCCCAGACGCCATTATGGAAGAAACATGTCGCTCGGACGGAGGAGTGGAGCCAAGATGCTGGGGATGGCGGAGTGAAAATGCCGTGGCGGGGAAGACGATGACCTGGTGGTAAGTATGACAGGCAGAGTGCCTCTGTCCTCTGCTGACCACTCTGCCCGCCGCACTGCGCTGACCACTCTGCCCGTGCCACTGTGCTGACCACTCTGCCCGCGCCACTGCGCTGACCACTCTGCCCACGCCACTGCGCTGACCACTCTGCCCGCCACACTGCGCTGACCACTCTGCCCGCCGCACTGCGCTGACCACTCTGCCCGCCGCACTGCGCTGACCACTCTGCCCGCCGCACTGCACGGACCACTCTGCCCACCGCACTCACTGCTAACCACTGAGCCACCATACTCCCTGCTAACCACTGAGCCACCCTACTCCCTGCTAACCACTGAGCCACCGTACACTGCTAAACACTGAGCCACCGTACAGTGCTAAACACTGAGCGACCATACTTTGCTAACCACTGAGCCACTGCGCAGTGCTAACCACTGAGCCACCGCGCAGTGCTAACCACTGAGCCACCGCGCAGTGCTAACCACTGAGCTACCGCGCAGTGCTAACCACTGAGCCACCGTGCAGTGCTAACCACTGAGCCACCGTATACTCTGCTACCCACTGAGCCACCTGTATACACACAATTCATTTCACCGCACTCCCCTAAATATTAGTAAATAAACTATATATGGATTCTAGACTACCCGATTCTTTAGAATCGGGTCGCCATCTAGTATGAAATATATGTGCCCTCTATCTCACGTAAAGTTGAAGGTTTTAAACTAAAGAATGTTTGGTTAAGAACTGTGTTCATATTCTCTGCTGGAAGCACCTAGCATGCTCGAGACATTGGCAATATGCAGCTGCTTGAAAGGTATGACCTGCACCGCACCATCCCTTGCCGTTGGTCCACCTCAACATCACAAATTATATCCCCCAATCTGTGGGGCTGGATGGGGCACACAAGATCTGTGCCTTGACTGCGACTACCATCCTTGGCCAACCTTGCAGCAGACATCCATTCTCTATTTTGTTCAATTTGCACACAACAAACTGAAAAATAATCAGTACCGTAATCAGAATGCAAATTTTTGTAAAATTCGAGAAGTCAATTCCACCAAAGTAAATTTGCTCACCTTTAATTAATTAATTAATTAATTATATTTCTGCATCTTAAAATTATCAATCTACACTCACAAAAATTTACACTGGATATGGATGTTTATTAAGGAAGTTAAGCATTGTAATACCACAACCTGAGTGCAGTTCAGCTGGGAGAATGAATTGCTAATATTTAACGATAACTGTAAGAATTCCATCCATGGTCAGTGTATGTTTATTGGTGATCATAACAGTTATGTCTGTGAGATGACTAATACATTTGGATAGTTGAAGCAGCAGATTTTCTTTTGATTCTCATTGACCACGACAGCTAAACATGCATTTGCTTCACGAAAGAAAGCTACAGCCTTTCTGAAAAAAAAAATAGTGCAAGACAAATCTCAAGATATTGAAGGATGAGGCACTTTCTGCAGCATTTCTCCACCTACCGTATTAACAAAATGAGGCTGCTTGCATTTATTTCATTGCGTTTGTGTGTGTTTTTTTGGCCTGCTTTTTTATTGAATCTTTGATGCTGTGTTTTTTTGTCTCTTCTTAGTATGTAATGTTTTAAAGCACCACTCCAGAATTTTTTTATTTGAATTACTGGAGTGGTGCTTAATATGTAAGTCCCACGGCCTTGTCTGATACTTGCCTTCTGGCTGTCTTACCGTCTATCACTGCACTGTTATTTAAAGGACCACGACGGAGGTCATAACTCAATATAGCTCTATGAGGGCCTCGTTCTGGCCTTGTTTTGGCTCTCATACGGATGTATTGTGTAGCGCCCCACTGGTCAGGCCGCTACCAGGAGTGCACCCCCTCTTCCTTGCGGGAGTGTAGTGCCCCTGTTCTCTGGAAGACTGGGATGTTGGATCTAGGACTCAAACCTGCACCACACACCTAGAGCCCCAAACAGAGACCATGGACAGGGACCCACAGTAGGAAGGGCCCGGTCTTAGAAAAAAGGGGACAGGGGTAGGAATGGAAGAAGGAAGTGGGAAGCGGGAGAAGTAGGGGATAGACAGTCGAGAAGGAAGGAAAGGAGTGAGGAGCTGTTCCCCGTGGACTGGAGAACGGTCACGCTCGTCCCGGGTGGGCAAGGGAATTGAGAATTGCAAAGGAGAGAAGTAGCCCTTGGGTTACGGCAGGAGACAGAGATCACTCGTACGCCCTTATCTGTCGGAGGTACAGAGTAGCTGGTGGAGGAAACAAGAACCGGTCCTGGGAGCTCGAACAGCCGAACCGGAGGTCACACTTTCTCTAGGAACTGTGACTCACAACCTGACACACCTCGGAAATAGTAGTCGTAGTAAGGCAAGGTACTAGGAAGCCGTGCCAGAAAAGCCTGTGGCTGCTAGATCCAAGCGCTGTGTGCAGAGGCACTGACAGGTGAGGCGAGAAGTAGCGCTGTGAGTACAACCAGAAAGAAAGAGAGAGAAACATGAGAGAAAGAGCAAGAAATGCCAGAAGAAAGGTGAGGAACAGGAAGAGAGGAAGGGAGGAACATCAGGGAACCAGTGGGGATCTCGAGTTCACTGTCCTGGTCCCTAGGGACGCCGCTGAACTGAAGTTTGGCAGAGGGAAGCACTCGGTGGCCTGGTTTGGTCTCAAAAGTAAAGGTACAGAACTCCAGTACTTGTTTTAGAGACTAATCATTGTGGCGACCACCGGCCGCGCAGGCCGCTCGTCCCATCTGTGTGCTGAGACGGCGAAGAGGGCCAGTTGAAGAATGAATTAGACCCGCCATCCCTCCACTGCCCTGGGGACCCACCGCTCCATCAGCAGGGAGCGAAGCCATTTCAGCTGCTCAGACAGGCCCAGGGCAGAAAAGGTGCACAACAGAGGGTGTAAACCCATACTAACATACAAAAATGACTGTGGCACTCAATCCTGTCAGTGAGCGCAGGTGCACACCAAATATAATACTGACAGGATTGAGTGCCACAGTTATTTTTGTATGTTAGTATGGGTTTACACCCTCTGTTGTGCATCTCCCTGCCCTGGACCTGTTTGAGCTAGTGTTCTCTGTTATCAATTTTTCCTTTTTTTCCAATTTGTCCATAAAAAGAGAAGGTTTTTAACTCAGATAGAGGCTGAAATTTGAGTTCATAGACCCAGTTAAGCAGACATGCCTCAACACAGTGACTGGGTGGTTTATTGATATGGCCATGTTTATAAAGAAATGTGCTGCAATTTTTGCTTATGAAATATTCCTATGTCCTAATTGTCATAGCAGAGGGCCGCTTTTTTCTTTTATCGTAAGTGAAAACTGGCCATGAATTCCAGCTGCATATCCAGGAGGTCACTGAAAATGTAGTAAACGACAGAGCATGTTCACAGAAAAGGACATAAAAAAATTAAAAGAAGCAACTCACCTGAAAAAAACATTAACCAACACAAATTCAAGTACACTATCAAAATGAAACAGACCCACCATGACTAAGGTGTGGGCAAAATATCGATGAGACAAGCACTCTCAACCTACCATATAGGTTGCTGATATTAGATATGCACACAAATGAGGTTTGCAAGGGCACTAATCACACAGCTACGTGTGATACACACTGCGTTGCTTCCAGCCTATTAGTTACGCCCATATTGTTAGATAGACATGCAAATTTTAATGCAGGTTTTCAAAATCTGCATCAAAAAAAGTGTCAAACAACGCACCATGGGCACAGTGTGTAAGACGGTCCAGGGAGAGTCGCTGTTGTGGTGAAAGGGCTCAAGGATTCTTCTTGCCCCCTGGCTACCTCCACACAAACTTCTAGGGCAAGGGTAGCCCACTACAGTCTATATAGTAGGGTCAGAGTGAGTGGAATAGCTGCTCAACCACAATTACTCACGGCTCCTCGGCTTCCAGGTGAAGTGGATTGGCTACCACTGGTCAACAAGAATAGAAGATTTTTCCTGGAGCCAGACTCAAGTTATTCAGATCCTTCTTTATTCGGTGTAAATTTTATAAAAAACATCACATGATCCCACATGGGGGGAGCAGGAAACACCAGACGCGTTTCGGGGGAACCCCCTTAATCATTGGTGAATATAAAATGACAAACACACATATATATATATATATATATACACAATCTAAAAACCTCACATCTGTACCACATTAGATTAGATCCGTTAACCCTTGCCTGCCTTAAAAGCACACATCAATCCTAATTCATTATTCAGTGAATACCCAGGAAACCAACAAAATAGGTTTATTCATATAATGTGCATAGGTACAGAATAAATTAATACAAATTTTCACGTTATAAAAAAATTAATATTAGCCAAAATATGAATTCATTTTTGTATCTAATAAAAATACAACATATCAGTTCTAAAATTTAATCCATAGGGGTGGCGTTCATCCAATGCCAGTATCCAATAAATTTCATGATTGCGTACTGCCGCCTCCCAATATCCGACCCTATATGGGTGTGATATTCTCTCAATAACTTAACTTTAGAGTTGAGAGATTCCCCCCATGAATATCTTTGAGATGCCTGGATAAACCAGACATGCTGATACGGGGCGTATTTGAATCAGGTTTGGCTGCTGAACTGTGCATCCAATGTAATATTTATTGCATTCCACACACATTGCCAAATAGACAACGTGTGTGGAATTGCAGCTCACTTATGATTTTATAGGAAATTTTCTGTTAGTTACATTATGAAAAACCGTACTAGATTCCACTTACTGACACAAGTTACACCTGTTACCACCGCATCTGAACAACCCTTATAATTAAGTCAAGTTGGAATCTTCTGAGGCTCACTGGTATATGTGCTTGGAGATACGTTGCTAGCTATATCAGGCGATTTATTTTTGCAATTGTCCTCCATCCCCTGGAAAGAATTTTATAGAGATGGTCATCTTGGTATAAAATCGGTATGTTTTTATCCAATAATTTCTTAATCTCTCTAAAGTCGGAACTATAAGATGTAACAAACATAGGTAAATTTTGATATGGTACCTTTACACGCCGCCACAGGAAGGTAGAAACCGCCAGGCATCGGACAGAATTGTGTCTGTTGCCATGAAAACACCACGACGTGTAATTCACGAATTTCCTTCCTGTTTCTTGCAGTTCCTTCGGATACCTGTGTCTGAGCCGTGCTCAAAAACAGGAAGGCACAATCCCTATGGTGGCGCCGTGTAATCGGGGCACAGGCAAGGTATTTGCGTGGCCTACGAAATCCCTGGGGCGTGCCACGGCATCATGGATACCACGCCCCATCAGTGATCATTGGTGGAGGATCCTGCGTTACCATTTGTTGTCCCTTCACAGGGCGCCATATTTAAAGAGCTATCCATTCACAGTCCACAATTGCAATGGCGTCATGTATTAGCCAGCCTTCCTGCGCTGGCTGGCCAATCATGCCTTTGTGGTAGCGGCGTGTAAATCAGAGAAGGTACTCCACAGGAGGTAACCCACGGCACCCGTCGGCATTTCCGGGGAACACAAATACCTTCTGTGAAACACGTTGTGGCGGCGTGTATATGCGGCATCGCCAACCATTAGCAACAGGTAAAAACGCGCGCGTGCACATGCGGTGCCTACCTGTTGGTACCCTCTGTGGCGGCGTGTAAAGGTACCAATATGGATTTTTGGTTTTCCTCGTCCAATTTTCAGCACTTTTTTTGTGCTGATTATTCTCAAGAGTGCAATCAATCGCAATAAAATCACTATTTTCCAGCAGTGATTTTCTGCTTCTCTTGTAAACAATTTTTTTAGCTCTATCGAGCATCCAAGGTTTCTATCCTCTAGAGCAGGGGTCTCAAACTCCAGGCCTCGAGGGCCGTACACAGTGCTGGTTTTCAGGATTTCCATAGAATTTGACAGTTGGTAATCAAATTACCAACTGTCAAATTCTAAAGAAATCCTGAAAACCTGGACTGTGTGCGGCCCTCGAGGCCTGGAGTTTGAGACCCCTGCTCTAGAGGATAATCTTTTTTCCATAACTTTTACCTCAGTTTGATAGTCTGCCACCCTGGAACAATTCCTTTTGGCTTTCACAAATTCTCCCAACGAAAGATTTTTAATAACATTTCCAGGATGACAGCTATCTGCCCTGAGGACCGAATTTCCGCTAATGGGCTTTCTATACAACTTACATTCCACCTATCCTGTTTTTTTGTCACCCATCAACATTAAATCCAAAAAGGATTATCACTGTGCACCTCCAAAGTGAATGATAGATTGTAGTTATTTTGTTAAAACCTATCCAAAAGGGCTTGAGGAGCCACGGGAGACCATATCATCGATGTATCTCCTGTACCATCGAATCTGCTTCACATGGGGACCATCCGGATCAAAAATAAATGCCTCCTCCCATCGACACATATAAAAATTTGCCAGCGACGATGAAAATTTTGCCCCAATATGGCAGACGCATATCTGAATGAAAAATTCGGCATCAAATTTAAGGAAAATTCCTCTCAAGAAGATGCTCCAGACACATCAGAAGAAACTCTTTTTCAGCTTCATTAAAAACCTCAGTATTTGACAGGATGTGGGAGATTACAGCAATTGCCTTATCTTGAGGAATGGAAGAATATAGTCTCTCCACATCACATATCAACCATATTGAACATTTGTCCCATTTCATATGTTGTAAACTTTGCACCAAATGTTTGGTGTCTTTTATTCTATCCATCATGCCCTCCACCAAGACCTGCAATCTAACGTCCACCCACTCAGAAAGCCTCTCGAACAGGGATCCAATTCCTGCTACGATCGGCTTCAAGCGTGGGGGGAACGTCCCCTTGTGTGTCTTGGGGAGGGCATGAAAGACAGGACACACAGGTTTTTCCACCAGCAAAAATTCCTTCATTTTCTGGTCTAACACACCCATTGCCATACCTTCGTCTAGTAAATCAGACAATTGTTTGTGGAAATTAATAGTTGGATCCTCGGACAAGGGGCGATAAGAGGCTGAATCAGATAATATTGTCATAATCTCTCTCTTATATAGTAAAGAATCCAAAACCACCACTGAGCCCCCCCTTGTCTGAGGATCTGACCACAATATTAGAATTATTTTTTATTTCTTTTAATGCTCTGTGTTCTTGAATAGTAAGTTTGTGGTGGATCATAACTATCTAAAAGTGACTTTACATCCGCCTCTATTCTGCTCTGGAAAACTTCCATTGCTGGGTTTCTCAATGCTGCTGGATAATAAAAAGGATAATGAAGTGACACATTTTTTATTTTTTCTATATCCTACAAGTTCTGAATTGTGTCCCACAACCTGTAACTCTCTTACACCTACCAATTCTCTCAATTCTAAATGTAATGGAAAAACATCAGTCACATCAGAATTATCTTTGAGCACAGAATCGACCATATCAACATTACTTTCAGAAAAAAAATGCCGTTAAACAGTTAAATCCTGTAAAAATTTGTTCAAGTCTTTTAAAGTTCTAAACAAGTCCGCTCGGGTAGAGGGAATTAAATTTAGTCCCTTTTTCAGAATCGATATCTGTGGTTCTGAGAGAACAGCCGCAGACAAATTTAGTACGATATAATCAGTCCCC
>JARQOC010000005.1:83553141-83638443 GCA_033576535.1 Allobates femoralis
TTTTAGGATTGTTCACTCTCATTGGTAAAACTGTATATGGGACGGATTCCCACTGATTGTCCAGTTTATTAGTGCGACGGTTTCTCTTGAGCACTTGATCACCAGGTTTTAATGGGGTTGCTAGAGCATTCTGGTTGAAGTATTGCTCTTGTCTTTCTCTAGTTTTCTGGAGATTCCTTTCTACGCATTCTTGCACTTGGCGATATTGTTGTTGGCGTAGGGAGTCCCAGTTGGAATCCTGCACTTCTGCGTCAGGTTTTACAATACCCATTTCTAGATCTATTGGTAGCTTGCCAGGTCTTGCACGCATAAGGTAAGCTGGGGTACAGTTTGTGGAGCTTACCGGGACATTGTTATAGAGGTCTACCAAGTCAGGCAATTTCTCTGGCCATAGGTTTCTCTCTGTCTCTGGTAAAGTCTTTAAGAGATCGATTACAATATGGTTCATTTTTTCGCATAAGCCATTTGTTTGCGGATGATAGGCTGTTGTACGGATCTTCTTGCAGCCATACATATTGCAAAATTCTCTGAAGATCTCTGATTCAAATGCTGTGCCTTGGTCTGCGAGTACTTGTTCCGGATATCCATGGGGTCTGCAAAAGTATGTCTGGAACGCCTTAGCTGCTGTTTTTGCAGTGAGATCTTTCACGGGCACTACTACCAAGAAACGTGAGTAATGGTCCACTATGGTTAAAGCATAGACATAGCCGGACCGGCTTGGTGTCAATTTCACGTGATCTATTGCTACGAGCTCAAGTGGTTGCTTGGTAACTATAGGCTGGAGTGGTGCTCTTTGGTTTTTTAGATCTTTTCTTCTGAGGTTGCACGGACCACAGTTTCTGCACCATTCTTCAATTGATCTTCTCATTCCAACCCAGTAGAATCTTTCTCTTAAAAGTACTTCTAGCTTTTTCCACCCGAAGTGACCAGCACCATTGTGATAAGCTTCTAGGACCATTTTTACATCTTGTTTAGGCACAATGATCTGCCATACTAGCTCATGCGTTTTTGGATTGGTATATCTTCTGCACAGCTTTCCTTGGTACAGGAACATTTTGCCTCTCTCTTTCCACAGTTGATGTGTCTCTTTCGGTGCATTTTCATTGGGATACGCACTTTGCTCAGTCAGCAGTTCTTTCACCAACTTCACAGCTGGATTGCTGTCTTGAGTGTCAGCCCATCTGTGGTGTGCTAATGGGTTGAGATTCACTTGTTGATGTTTCTGGTAGGCACTGGATTGATACTGTCCTACCTTGGGACGATGGAAGGCGGGTAGTTCAATTTCTTCAAGTTCTACCGGTTCTTCTTCCACGTCTCTCAAGTGCGGCATCCGGGATAAGGCGTCTGCATTTCCATTCTTTCGGCCTGCTCTATACTTGATCACGAAGTTGTAATTAGACAGCCGGGCTATCCATCGCTGTTCCAGCGCACCTAGCTTGGCTGTATCCAGGTGGGTCAATGGGTTGTTATCAGTATAGACGGTGAATTCTGCAGCTGCCAAGTAGTGTTTGAAACGCTCAGTCACAGCCCAGACTACTGCAAGTAGTTCTAACTTGAAGGAGCTGTAATTTTCAGGATTTCTTTCAGTAGGCCGGAGCTTTCTACTTGCAAAGGCGATGACTTTCTCCTTGCCTCCTTGCTTCTGAGATAGTACTGCTCCCAGTCCCACATTACTGGCATCTGTGTAAAGGATGAAAGGTTGATGGTAATCGGGGTATGCCAGAACTTCTTCTCCGGTCAATGCCTTCTTCAACTTTTCAAAGGAATCTTCCCTCTCATCACTCCACTGGAAAGGAGGATTGCGGTTTGAAGGCTTCTTCGACTGCCCTACCAGGATGTCTTGTAGAGGTGCTGCTAGCTTGGTGAACCCTTGGATAAATCTACGATAGTAGCCCACCAGTCCCAGGAATTGCCTCACCTGTTTCACGCTGGTAGGTCTTGGCCAATCCCTTATTGCGGTTACTTTCTCGGGATCCGGTGCTACTCCTTCTGAACTTACAACGTGTCCCAGGTATTGTACCTTTGGCTTTAGAAGGTGACATTTTGATGGCTTGATCTTCATACCATACCGGGATAAGGCCTCGAACACTTCTGCCAGGTCTTGTAGATGTTGTTCGTAAGTCTTTGAGTAGACTATTACATCATCTAGGTACAGAAGGACGGTTTCAAAGTTCTTGTGTCCGAGACAGCATTCCATCAATCGCTGAAAGGTACCGGGTGCGTTGCAGAGTCCGAATGGCATACAATTAAATTCACAGAGACCCATCGGGTGGTAAACGCTGTCTTCTCTTTATCTTCCTCAGCCACAGGGACTTGCCAATACCCACTTGTTAAGTCTAAGGTGGAAAAATAGTTAGCAGATCTTAAAGCAGCTAATGACTCTTCAATTCTAGGTAAGGGGTAGGCGTCTTTATGGGTAATGTGATTAATCTGCCGGTAGTCTACGCACATTCTCATGGTTCCGTCTTTCTTTTTAACTATTACCAGAGGGGCTGCCCAGGGGCTACAACTGTCTCTAATTACCCCGGCCTGTTTCATCTCCCTCAGCATGTCTTTAGCACATTGATAATGAGCGGGCGGTATGGGTCTATATCTCTCTTTTATTGGTGGGTGGTTACCGGTAGGAATTGTATGTTCTACCCCTTTAATCTGTCCGAAGTCTAATGGGTGTTTACTGAAGACCCGTTCATATTCTTCTACTAGTCGGTACACCCCTTGTTTTTGGTGGGTAGGTGTTGAATCTGTACCTATATGCAGCTGCTGACACCAATCTTCTAATTCTCCACTTGAACCATTGTCGTCCGCCTGACATGACGGATTCAAGGGCCCAATGGCTGTGATGGCATTGTTGTCAACAGTGTATAGCTTGGCCATTGTAGCGTACCTTGGTAAAGTGACCTCTTCCTCTCCACAATTCAAAAGACGTATGGGCACTCTTCCCCTGTGTACCTCGACTATTCCTCTAGCCGTTAATATCGTGGGTCTACTATCAGTGTACACAGGCTCTACCAAGGCTTGGTAATCTCGTCCTTTAATACCAATGGCTGCTCTACACCATACCAGCATTTCAGTTTTTGGAGGTATCACTATAGGAGTTGGGTCACTTACCCTCACACTGCCGATTTCTCCACCTGCAACCTTTACTTGTTGCTTCAGCACCAATGCTTTTATCTCTCTCCGGAGAATTCTCTGCTGGCAGGATTGGGCAGTTTCCGCAAATTGCTGTAAAATAGTAATAACCTCGGAAAAACAATTTTCTAAAACATTCATACCTACCAATACAGAAGGTTCCCGTCGGTTAACATCAACAATTATGATACCCTGATTCTTTAATTCTACTCTACCAATCTTAATGGTCATCTCTCTAAATCCTACTTGCGGTACCAATTTTCCATTACTAGCATATATACTTAGCTCAACATTAGATGGTCTTTTATCAATGTCTGCATCTGCCCAGTACCTCTTATAAAGGATATGTGGTATAGATGAAATCTGGGAACCAGTGTCCAACAAGGCATTGAGGGGAATACCGTCCAGCACGATAGAGATAATGGGACGTCCTCCGACGTACTTATCGTGCCAGGATGTTGGGCCTTGAAAGTTCACTCCTGCGAAGCGGCCCGCATTCCCAGGGGATCCTTGTTTAAATCACAATTGCGGGCGATGTGGCCTGGCTTCCGGCAACGACGGCAAATAGGCTGTCCATCCGGCTGGTAACGGTCGTTGGGTCGTCCTCTCCACGCTGGGTATCTCTGGGGTCTCATCCAGGGAATATCCTCTCTGCGGTTCGCCAACTCCATCTTGGGTGTAGTCTGTGATTCTCTCATTTCCTGCATGGTTTTAGCCATTGAGGTGACAATGTCTGTTAGAGAGTCAAGCTTTTGCTGGAAAGCATCATTAACACTGGCCTCCAGGGGCTTAACTGATGTCACTGGCACTCTCTGTTGTTGAGGGGTTTCTGTAATGGATGGCTCAGGATCCTGATCCCAAAGTGCCTCTGCCTGCTGGAGACGAATAGCGCTCTCCTTTAACTGGGCAAATGTCACTTCAGGGTCCTTGAAAGTCAGCATACTCGCATGCCCTCGATGAGAAGGGGTTAATAGTCCCTCAATGAATTGATCTTTTAGCAATTTATCAGCGCCAGTGTTAAACATTGGTTCAGCCAGTGTAAGCGCTTTAAGGGCCTCCTGTAAATTCAGGGCAAAGTCTCTCACACTCTCATTGGCCTTTTGTTTGCAATTGAAGAATTTGGTCTTTGCTTTGCTACCAGCAGTAGTTTCAAATACTGCCTTTAATCCAGCTAGAATATGCTCAGCAGTGTCTTTTAGATCAGCGGACCATGCTGTGACTTCTCGCTTGGCATTACCACTTAACTGTGCCATCAGCAAACCGACACGCTGAGCTTCTGCCATTGGAAACATGTTTAAATAGGCCAGCAGTTTTTCTTTAAAATCATCAAAAGTATTAGGCTTACCTTCATACACTGGAAGCCATGGAGCACCTGGGGTATATGGCATCAACATCGGCATAATGGGCGCTGCACCTTGCGCCGCTGTGCTGCCGGGCGCTCTGTTTTGTGCTTCAGCTGCATTTGTGTCGCCGGGTGTTTCGGCGTCTCCGTGCTGCAACATGTTGCGCCCCCTTAGTTAATTCGGACCCTTCCGGTCCTCTGCTTCCGTCGGGATGGCGTATAATCGTTCCGCTGTGCAGCAGGATTGGTTTTCCCCTTTTGCAGACGTCAGAGCTCTCAGCTTGGTACCGCCCACAAAGACACGCCCCCTGCTGCTTCTGCTCGCCGTGAGCTCAGTAATGGCGGAATCTGAAATTTTTCAGTCAGATCAGAGCTCAGGGCTATGACACAGTTCAAATAGCAGTCTCGTGCTGTGGCAGTTATGAGGTAATTAGTGATGATGCAATTTTACCTCAGAGGCTGGCGGCCATTTTGTTTCAATGTTAGTCAATGGGGAAAAGTCTATTTCAATGGTTTCCAATGGGAAAATCACTTTTTGATAAAAAAGTCAATTTTTCTCGGATTTTCTCACAATTTTCGGCATTAATCACGGCACACAGTACCCGATTTAACCAGGCACGGTAAATCCTGTTCGTGACGCCAAAGAGAGATGTGCCGCCCAGCTTAGGGGACCGGGATACCCGGCGCAGGGTCCCTTTCCTTGGGGGAGTCACTGGTGGCTGGACCCAGGCCGTGGCCCCAGGCTGGCACACTCCTAAAAGGGGGTATTTACAGGGGATTTAGAAGTTTATATAATTTATAAAGTTTGTAGATGTTATTGTCGTGACGCCACCCGAATAATGTGGCTATATATGGCCACCGCTGCCTTGTACTGGCCAGGGGATGATGGTGAGAGGCAGCTGAGATGGTATAGCCCTTTTTTCCGGTAGGGCTGTAGGGTCCCCTGGACAGGTGATGTTAAAGTTAATGATGGATGAAGATGGAAGTATGGTGAGGAGATGTTAAGGACACAGACACTTACTTGATTCACAGCAAATTCTCTCAGCGGTGATGGTCCCAATCCTGGATAGATGGTAGCTGTTAAATCAGAGGCTGAGGCACAGATGAGGTTTAACTGGTTTACTTTCAACCAAACTATAATACAACAAGTCCCGTCTCCGGAGTCTGCAATAGGGGTTCAGTTGCTCAGGCCCCACCGGGTCCTTTACCTCCTGCTTGCGCTGTCTATGTGGCCCTGCTGCTGTGTGTGAACTCGCTGCCGGCCCAAATCTGTCCTCTCTGGGTCCCACTCAACAGGCAACTTGAGTCCTTTGTCTCTCTCTGCTTACCCCCTCCGGGAGTACTGCTGAACTCTTAGTATGTTGCTGTGTCTGGCCCTGTGAAGCTTGTTGTTACCTCACGTTTTTCCGGTTGCTGTATTGTATATAACTAATGCAGCCACGGATCCGGTATCCGTATCTGCGCTTTTTATCTAGGGTAGATAATGATGCTACCCGATTCTGAAAGTGTTCCTCTTATCAGTTTTCTCCTCCTCAGACCGATGGCTTGGCCCTGGAAATTGTCAGTCAGTCCTCAGGAACTCAATGCAGCTCCTGTCACTCTGAGTCCCTGGCTCCAACTGTCTGAAAATTTACCTCAAACCAGTGTTTTATCTCTAGGGAAGTCTCTGGTGTCTCTGGAGCTCCCCCTACTGGCCAAAGGTGGTAGTGCAGTGGCTTGGCTTTCTAAGTGAGTGCAACTATTATGATCTTATACTGTGGCTAATACCCGCAGGGGCGCCACAATTGACAAGCTGCACAGCAGTCAGTGCCCCATGCCTATAGCAAACTGCTGTACTTACTGAGACCACTAGTGGGCAGAGCAACATTACTACATTACTATATAGTACTATAGGTAAGTGGTGATTTGCATGTAGGCAGCACTGACACCTAACTCCTGACTTTCATGAAGAAGTGGTGGGTGGTGTAAAGTCACCATTAGGTAGTATAATAATCAATTCCCTCAAATTCAATCATATATCCCAAAATCCCCAGAGTAATTGAACTCCTGATCTGCCCAACCCATCTTAGTATAATAATCATAGACCCTCCCAACATCCGTCTTCTTCCAGAATTATAGCAAATTACCCTTTGCAATAATTACACACCCCCATAGAATAATAATTCTAACTGCTATAATCACATATAGCATTGAGGAATTATTCCCTCCATTAACATAACAGATCCAGAGTGCGTCTGCCAATGTGACTTAAAGCGTAACCGTCATTTAAATTTTTATTCAATACTAATGTAAAGCAAGTGACTATACTGAAGTTTCAAATATACTTTATTAATGAAATCAGGAAGGAAACCATTAAAAAATCTTCCACAAGATGTCCCAGCAGGCTGATTATAAACCACACATATGATCGTTGTAAGGCTGGGTTCACACTGGGGTTCCCCTCCGCAGCGATCTGCGGAGGGGAAGCGCCATGTGTGCGCAGCCAGCACAAGCCCCTATCTTTATAATGGGAGTGCACGGTGCTGCGCTTGACTGCGCATGACCGTGCGCTCCCATTCACTCCCATATGTGATTTGTATGCAGGCGGACGCCTGCGCACAAATCACACACTCTCTTCCGCACCAGGAATGCAACATGTCGCGTCCCTGGTGCGGAGGAGAGTGTGTGATTTTGTGCGCAGGCGTCCGCCTGCGTACAAATCACATATGGGAGTGAATGGGTGCGCACGGACATGTGCAGTCAAGAGCAGCACCGTGCACTCCCATTATAAAGATAAGGGCTTGTGCTGGCTGCGCACACATGGCGCTTCCCCTCCGCAGAACGCTGTGGAGGGGAACGCCAATGTGAAGGCAGCCTTAGGCAGCTCTGTCTTTAGGCAGTGTGGCCTACACTGTCCTCACAATACAGATGATAAGACTGTCAAGATACCTCACGCTGGCACCTCCATTCACATGGCTCTCCTCCGATGTTATCACAGAGCACAGAGCAGAGGCCATGTAAATGGAAGAGTCAGATAAGATCTCACAGCAGTTGTTTGAGCTCAGCAGGCATGAGGTAACTTGACAGCCTTATCAGCTATATTATGAACACAGTGTAGGCCATGCCCCCTGAAGACAGCTGCCTATACATGTGGTTCAGGACATTTTGCAGAAGTTTTTTTAAAATATGTTTCCTTATTAATTTCATTAATAAAGTGTATTTGAAAGTTGATTGTAATCACTTGCTCTAAATTACTATTAAATAAAAAATGTAAATGGCGGATGCACTTTAACAAGAAGCCCACTGACAGCAGCACTCTACAATTGTGCCATATTCTCGCACGGATTGTTTTCTGATGGACCAATGGACAAATGAAAGGCATCTATGATGGCCTGTGTCTTCTGAGCATGAGTGCTCAGACAAAGGCGATTCTGATGCGACAATGTACAGGTACAGCACTGCTTTATCGCCCAGTGACAGGGTCTGATAGGTGCTTAAGTGGTGTTGTACTTTGCTTTTATTCAGCTGTGGCTGCATTACAATCTGTAAGACGTGCTGTGGGCCTCTTACACATTATGATGTGGCCACCAGTGTTTTAAAAGTACAAAGTCCTAAATACACTGGGCAGCCCTAAACTGATTCTAAAGGACCAGACCTGGGGGCAAATGCCCCTCTGCCCATCAGCATAGACTGACACTGGCCCAAGGGCATGACCTTACATTTAGCTACATAACACTTCAATTGACAATTCAAATACAGTGTACAGTGTATACAGTGAATTCTTAGCCTGAGCCTCCAGTTTAAATAAAACTCTCAGTAATATTAAACGATCCTCTTCTGTGTTGATTACTTTGTAGAGTTTATGATCTGCAAAAATTGCCATTTTACTCTGTACACCACTTACAAGGTCATTTATTAATATGTTAAAATAAAGAGGGCCCAATGCTGACCTGTGTGATACCCCACTGTGAACCAATCAGTGTTATCCCTTAATAACAGCCTCATTTCCTACTACCCTAGTTTCCTATAACTAGCTGATAACCAAATTACACAAATTTTCCTCTAGTCGCATTGTTCTCATTTTATGCACTAACATTTAATGTGGACAGATGCCTGTCATGTTGATGTTGGGTCATAACGTTAATTTTATTGAGATACTCCAGGATAGCATCTCTTAGGAAACCCACAATGATTTTGCCCTCAGTAGAAATTAAAGGAAAACTGTTAGGTCAAAAATCCATATGTAACTGCTATCATTTTCTAATTCCTCCTTCTAAGCTCACTCTATTGATGTATTTCTTTTATTTATATTTCCCTCCTATCCTCTGTAAACTTCAAATAAAGAGATTCATTCCATCTGTCACTCACAGTGAATGATCCATTTAGTTCTCTGCTGTCCACTCCCCATGCATGAATATGCATGTCCCATACTCACATCACATCACTACACAGGAGATCACTGGGGAGGGGGCTATATTCTCTTCTCTGCTTTCTGTGTTTGCAGCATCTCAAGAGGTCAAATACAACACAGAAACTGTCACAGAAAGGATAACTGCTTACAGAAACAGATGGAGTCTAGATAAGTCAGATCTATAATAGCTCTCACTTCCGTGTCCTCAACAGAACAAACCTCCTGTAAGTGAAACCTGACACTGCACTGTTAGCAAACAGAGAAGGGAAAAGGGAGTGCATAATTATATGACAGTTTATACAGCATCCTGTTCCTATTTGCTTATAATGGAGAGGACTAATCCAGGAGTTCCCTGCAGTGTCTGATAATGCTAATAATATGGAAACTACAAACAGTACAATAATGATTTTACATGTTTTTAAAAGGTCTGCCGAGGCCAAATTCAAGGGTCTTATTATTATCATACTGAAAAATGACCTGACAGTGTCCCTTTAAACTTTACCTTTCTATAATTTCCAGGTCCAATGTTGCTCCTTTGTTTCAGTGTTTCCACCTTATTTGCCAGTCTGTGATACAGATATTGCTATTATGGAACCCTTGAATATTAGAAATAATGGTTAGTCTCGTACGGTACTTAAAAGGAACCAACCAGCAAGATTTAACCACCAATTGTCATGGGTGTGTCAGGAGGCATGTATGAGACTGTAGAGACCACTCGCAGAAGGTCCCAGCATTTGGCCAAACAGTCCAAAATCCTAATAAATGTCTGTCGCTTTGAGAGGCATTTTCCATTTAGTGAAAGCTGGAGGTTACTAGGACACAGCTGATCCCTTACCTTGAGCTGTCTATATATTTCCCTTGACTCCCAGGATGCACTGCTGGTGATAGCTTGTCAGGTGTTTGGAGGAAGCTTCTCAGCTCAGCAGTGTATCCTGGAGTTTCTGTTGAATTGCTGTGTGGATCTTCTCAAGCTAAGTGTTTCTTCCCTTCCCTCTTTGTTCATTTCCCTTGTGTTTATCTTTAGTTGGTAGCCGGGCTGATTAGTGTTCACCCGCTCTGATCCTTATTTAGTAGTAGTTCAGGGTCAGTCAGGGAATAGGTATCCTGGCAGCGACAGTTGGGGAAACTGTGTAGGGATGTTAGGGGAGCCAGGTGTCAGCATTAGTTTATCTAGGGGTCGCCATCTCCCCTTTTGCCCTTAGCATCAGGGTCTCCTTCCCCCCCCACTTGTCGTCGTCCAGCGCTGGGTGTTTTCCCACACCCAGCGTGACACCAATCAGTGCAACCAATGATTGACGTGTGCAGCATGACATCACTATTTGGGTTGATTTTTTAATTCCGCCTCTTTTCTTTTGTCTTTCTGCTGTAAGCCGACACCCCGTCCCATCCCCGGATGAGTCTGGATGAGAGGAAGGGGGTTCAGCTTACATCAGAAAGTTAAGACCACAGGGGAGGAATACAAAAAAGAAATAGTGATGTCATGCTGCACACGTCAATCATCTGCTGCCCTGTTTCACAGGTGGTTAAATCCTGGTGGTTGGTTGCCTTTAATTCCTGCAGCTTTCGGGGATGTAGAACAAGACAAAACCACTAAGGTTAGAAATTGCCTGCAGTAGCCAATTGTATTATTATTACTGCAGGATCTCCATGGTCGGCCCAAGCTGGGAATTGCAGGGGGTTGAATGGGCGAGGTATAGATATTTTTTTAATTTATCATATTTACTGCATTTGACTACATATTAAAAATCTTAGACAACCAAACATTATTACTGAGCTCTTTCAAAATATATGTTGTCAGATTTTTATTTCTAAACTGTATACGTAAGGATTTATTTTGTTTCCATATAGTCACTGCTTAGAAATAATGTATCATCCCCCAGCTACCGTATTTCCAGTTTGTTGACGACCTTCATCATTTTCTCATCAGAAATATTTAACCCTTGTCCATTTCTTCTTACCGAAACCTCTAACTAATATCAATACATTGCCTGTAAAGCTGTTTAAATATTCTCCACAACAGCTGAAAAACCAACGTGTTAATTTTGTGCTCAAATCTTCTTTCTGCCTTGTTTCTTAATTACAGTTCTCCAGGCCAAAATCTGCCAGCTGCCTCCTCTGCCAGGGATAAGCAAATCAACTGTATAAGGCCCTTATCAAGATGTATTCAGAGCATTAAATGAACTCTAAAAATAGAAATTGTATTAGGCAGAAAGTTAGTGTCGTTCTGCTAGGGAAATTCTCCATTCACTCTCCATTTATGCGCTAGCTATTTTGTGCTCATTACACCTTTTTACCAATACAGATTGATAGGTTACAAGTGGTTCAAATTTTTGTTCTAATTTGTAATTTCCTGTAATTGCCCCAGAATATGTGGATATTATCTAAACTAAATAATCCAGGAATGAGGAAAGTCAAGTCAAATGAACAGAAATTACATACCCCTGTCAAAATGATGTGCCCGAGAAAGCTCTAGATATTACACACCTATAATTAATGTCTTAAAGGGGCACGAAACACAAACGTTTAAAAATATTCCGGCATTTAATCTCCTAATATCCTTCATTTTTGTGATCTTATTGTCTCCTTGAAATATTATAAAGAAACTTTGAAATATATAAAGAAAATCTTCTGTGTCCCCTCCCTGGAGCTTAGTCATTACCCCCTCATATTCTTCTGAGCCACTCTGCCACATCAAGGCATCTCAAGTAGAGCGGTCCTACACTATACTTTTTTATTTTAGTTGTTCATTGCTGCCTCAAACATAAAAATATAGTAGAATATCCAAAGCTTCAATTACCTGGTGCATATCCAGCCTGTTCTCATGTGTCCAGCCTGTTGCAAGTGAATCAGGAGCCAACCCAGGCCCAGCTCACCTGTCATTGACATAGCAGGAGTCTGGACTTTTCAGAGTTAACCCTCACTGCACCAGACCAGCACACATGATTTAGAGGCAGGCAAGTCCAGGCAAATGAAGCATAAAATAAATGAGCCTGAGGGCGGCGTTCAGTAACTGAATGTGAATGGGAATCAGGAGCCAACCCAGGCCCTGCGAGAAGCGCAGTGGATTGCACCTCGCTATAGGTGGCCCAGAGAAAAAAGAGCAGTGGCTCCTAGGGTGCTGAGGTGCACGTGAATCCGTGCCGGTATATCTCCCGGCCGGAAAAATCCAGTCTACAACCAGAGGACCGGCTCCAAGGCGGTGCGGGATTTTATCCCCGAGCCCCAGAATTGGAGGGCACGGACATCTTTAGAGGTCGTGGCCAATACCCGACATAATTCCCTTAAGGCCCTATATAGGATCCGGAGGCCTAAAGACAGGAACCATCCATAAGGATCTGTGGGGACCTGAGGAGGGCTCTGTGCGCAGAAGCGCAAGGAAGGAACAGTGGGAGAGTGCAGTAAGGACAGATGAAAGGACTAAGTAGGCACATCACAGAGGGTCCCCAGTGAGAAGTCCTAATCCTCTAGTGACTACCCAGGCCAGCAATACCCGCTGACTGTGTGTAAAGACAGTTTGCTGCCTGAGTCACC
Organism: Allobates femoralis; assembly: GCA_033576535.1. NCBI lineage: Eukaryota > Metazoa > Chordata > Amphibia > Anura > Aromobatidae > Allobates > Allobates femoralis. The sequence continues at coordinate 83,565,534 of JARQOC010000005.1, forward strand.
AGTTAAGCCCTGTTCAGAGAAAAAGACTGTGTGGTATGTATTATTAGCCTGCACCGGAGGAGCCATACTCTTGTGCCAACAGACTGTCAGCCTGCATCTGCACCTGATGAGCTGCCTCCCTGTGTAAATCCCTATTCATCTATCACTGCCCCGAGTACCCCACTCCACCTACGGGGAGCTTTACCAACTAAGCTGCCTCATCATCACCCCGGAGATCTGCAAACAGCGCCGGTATCATTACCAGATACCGTAGGTGGCATCACGAGACACTTATTATTATTATTTAACCCCTTTTTCAGCAACTGCCAGGGACACGGATCCGGACACAGGCCGCCTGTGACACCCCCAAGTAAATCAGTGCCAGGAACCGAGTACCCCATGGCCCTGGGATGGGTCAGCTTTTGGCATCATGAACAGGATCCCATGCCTGGTATAACTGTGCGCCTTGGACTTTGCTTTAAACTGAATTTTATTGCTGGGCCCCAAAATGGCAGGGTCAGAGACTTAGCACCATGTGCAGGCCCGGGGTGTGCCTCAGCCTCCCGTCATGGGAGGGCCATGCCAGACGCGCAAAACCAATTGCCACCAAAAAACCAAGGGGCAGGCCAAAGATCAAAGTACCCCTGCCGGAAGCTATAAAAAGCGTCAGGAAGGGTGTGGCAATAGATTGACAAAGGACGGGTGCGGTCTATGGGTGGGTGGAAATGGCGGCTATGAGACTCTGAGACCTGATTCAAGAGATGGAGGATGAGATCCGTGCAGAGACCGCAGGCCTGGGTGCAGCTTCCCTTTTGACCCATGAGGGGGATGCTGGATTTCTGGAGACCGCCTCTTGAGACTTGAGGGTCCAACTATATAAGACACTGGACTGGTCCTTCAGGCGGTGGTCATATCACATGATCGCGAGCAGCGATTCTGATATCATGAAAGGCCCTGGCAGGATGATACGTCGCTTTGCCTCTGCAACGGAGACCGTGAAAGGGCGTCGGAAAAGGTAAGTATTCAATCTTTTTGATACATTTCGCTTTATTTAATTTTGATTTCGCAGTGTATATTAATACATTGCGAAATCAAATGGGGGCTGGCAGACATGTCACAGAGGGGAGGAGAAATAAAGATTCTTCCTACCCTCTGTGACATCACTCTTTTCCCCGGGACGTAAAAAAGCGTGCTGTGTGAACAGCACTGCTTCTTTTTTTGCCCTTTTTTGCGTGGGTAAAAAGCGCTGGTAAAAGCGCCCATGCAAAAGGTGCAAAAAAACCACGATGTGTGAATGTAGCCTTAGACTTTGCACTTCTACCTGTTACAAACCATTCTGTTAGTTACTGCCCACTGTTCTACTTTGTTTAGATCTTTTTGAATCCTCTCTCTCTCTTCTCTAGTATTAGCTATCCCTCCTAGCTTTGTGTCAACACCAAATGTAATCAGTTTTGCCTTCCATTGCTTTATCTAAGGCTGGGGTCACACTTGCTAAGGTAATTTCGTTGACCGCATCCAGATCTGGATGCAGTAAACACAATTGCCTTCACACACATTTTTGTGCAAAAGTGTTGTGTTAACCTCAATGCGGTAACCGTATTGCTCAGGATGTGAAATCCTGAGCAATGCGGTTACCGTCTACTTTATTCATCCCTGCTTCCACAGGGATGAACAAAGTGTTAAATGCTATTAAAACATGAAATATTACTAGTAGCTGTGGCTAACATGTCTCTAGGGGTGCCCACCCTCCCAGAGACATGCTGTCCACTCCTGTCAGCATGTGAGGGGTTAATAAGCCCTTTACAGTATAGCCGGCTATTGTCGGCTTTGTACAAATTTCTGAATGAAACCGCGACTCCTCCCAGCACAGGAGATACTGTACGTAATGTACGTATAGTATCAGCCGCTGTCCTTGGTCCTGTAAGCTTTAACATTAGGTCTATGGGCAGCGCACCCCCATAGACCTAATGTTAATGGTTACGGGACCCTGGACAGCGGCAGATACTATACGTACAGTATCTCCTGTACTGGGAGGAGTCACGGCTTCATTTAGAAATTTGTACAAAGCCGACAATAGCCGGCTATACTGTAAAGGGCTTATTAACCCCTCACATGCTGACAAGAGTGGACAGCATGTCTCTAGGGAGGGTGGGCACCCCCTAGAGACATGTTGCCCACAGCTACTAGTAATATTTCATGTATAAATAACATTTAACACTTTGTTCATCCCTGCGGCAGAAGTGATGAAGAAAGTATATGGTAACCGCCTTGCTCAGGATTACACATCCAGAGCTATCCGGTTACCGCATTGCGGTTCACAGAACCGCTCAGAAAACTGCAGCCTGCATGATTTTTACCGCAGGCTGCAGATACGTTGCCGGTAACGAGATTGCATGTAGAGCTCCTATGGGGAGCGGTTCCTGATCCAGTTTTGAGCTTTTTGACAGCTCAAAACCAGATCAGGATTTCAAAATCCTGCCGCATGTGTGACCCCAGCATAAATCTTTGAAAAAGATAAATGTTGAACAACAATGGGCCCAGAACAGAGCCCTGTGGTACCCCACTTGAATTGAGACATTTTTTCAACTGGATGTGCAGCCATTTAGAGCCGCTCTTTGGATGCAATTACTAAGCCAGTTATGAATCCTCATAACAGTTGTGTCACGTCCTACTGACGGACCCCACACGTGGACCCACTGGACCGTGTAGTGAGGATGCTGATACCGGGATGATAGAGAGGCGGACCAGTAAGTAGAGTCAACAGGTTTATTGAACAAAACAAGAACAAAACAAGAACCCATGCCCCAGGGGAGGGCCACACGGCCACAGCACCGGAACACCACCGAAGGAGGCCCCGGAGCGCTTAACCCCTATACAGGGATACCGCCGGTACCAACCTTGGAAGGGCCAATGAAGCGGACACGGGTGTTAAACCGACTCAAGGCAACGTGGAAACAGCACCGCAACCGGGTATAAGATAGGACACGGGGAACCGGGAACACGGGGAATCTGGAGCAGGACTTGCAACAGCGATCTCAGCATGGAGGAGATCCGGGTAACAGGCCAGGAACACGGAAGTCAGCGGGAAGCCGGCAGGGAGGAGATCTGCAGGAAGAAACACACAGAAATCAGATATCAAGCAAAATAAGGAACAACCTAACCAGACCAGGAATAGCAGATTCACTAAATAGAAATTGCCCTGGCAAAGACTGATAGGAAACAGGAAGTTTATATCACAGCAGGGCAGTCCTGATTGGCAGGACACAGAGGCATGGTGATTGGCTGAGGGGAGGAGCATGCTCCCTGCAGTTCCCCAGCAGATACTGGTTTGGAGATGGAGTTTCATGTGCTCAAGCAGTAGCCCCGGAAGTGAGGAGACGAGCAGCGCTACTCAAGCAGAGGGTGCTGGAACACTGTGGCTGGGAACGTGTGCGCGCACCCGAGGAGCATACGGCAAGGAAGATGAAGCCCTGGAAGCCGCAACCCGACCAACCAGTGGGCGGCGGCTGCCAGCGTCCTGGAGCCGTCGGCAGACAGACGACACCCGGGATCCTGGACACCGGACAGGAGCGGTAGGAGCCGGAGGAGTGGAGGTAGCAGGTCGAGGAGCACGGGCAGCAGACCCCCGTGTGGTTACAAGTTGCCTTGTCCATACCACACGTGGTCATTTTTTCAATAAGGATAGCATGAGATATTTTGTGAAATATTTTGCTGAAGTCAAGATACACTATACGTACTACGCTTCTCTAATCCACCCAATCAGTGATCCCATCAGAGAAAGAGATTATGTTAGTCTGACATGGTTTATTAGTTACAAACCCATGCTGGTTCTGATTAATCAATTCATTTTCACCCATTTGCTTGCATACATGTTGTTTAAAGTGTAAATATAATTTCATTGAAAAGCAAAAAATCAAAACCCAATACTGCACTCGTTGTTAATGATGGGTCACATAGCAGCTGAGATCATGCTTTTTTTTGCCATATGAATGATGTTCTCACATTTTTCTGTGCTGTTTTAAAAACTGCATTTTATGGCTGTGTGGGCCAGTGAGATTGTGACTGAGCTGTGTGTGGTTGACACACCAACCATGACACACCCCCTCGGCTTCACGCGTGCCACGTGGCGCGGTAATGGCGACTATCGCACAATTCAATAAAGTCTATGGCACACAGTACCTGTTGATATCGGTCATGAACCCCTGTTCATGACGCCAGGTTGACACACCCCACCAGGACCGTGGGGTACTTGAAACTAAGTCGGGATTTCTTTGAGGAGGTTACACGGTCATGACTCGGTTCCGTGGCCCTGGTTGTGTCAATAAATGGGGAATAGTTTATGGGAGATGAATTCGTGACACCACCCGTGTGTCTTGGCAATTGGGATGGATGGCCAACGCTGTGGGCACATCCTTTGGGGTCGTTGGTAATGCAGCTGAGATTGTTCTGCTCTCGATGAGTAGAGCGGAGGACCCCAGGGCAGTTTACACAGTCTATGCATGGAATAAGGAATGGTGGGGTGTAGGACTGAGGGCTCAATAATTGGGATGGATGATCGACACTGCGGGCAAGTCCTCTGGGGTCGTTGGTAATGCACCTGCAATTGTTCTGCTCTCCACCAGTAGAGCGGAGGACCCCAGGGCAGTTTACACAGTCTATGGATGGGATAAGGAGCGGTGGGGTGCAGGACTGAGGGCACAATATATGACTGGAGGACACAATGATGGAAGTTTCCTTTACCATTACTCGATGATTGTTGTTGTAGTCGGGTCACTTGTTACAGATGGTATTGGTTGTGCAGTCGGGTGTTAGCTGGGGCCAAGCAACTTGCAAATCCCTGCTCTCCAGATTTAGCTGCCAGGACTTCAGTACCTGAACAGCCACAGACTCCGGCATCTGGTCTCTGGCCCTGTCCGCTCGGGTGAGCCAGGTCACGGCTCCACTCCCCAGTTTCTTCTCAACTCCTCTGGTACACTAGCCTTCTACCGTCCTGGGATAAGCTCCACCAGCTCCAGTCCCCAGGACGTCAGGATGGTCTTCTTCAGTACTGCTCCATACTGAACTGAACTAACCCCTCCCCCAGGCCAGAATTTATAGGGAAGCTCCCCCTTCTGGTCTGGAGTCAGGACAAGTGTTGGATGCTGGTTTTACCTGACCAGAGGACCCCTTCTTCCTTCCAGGCATGACATCACCCCCTGTGAAGGAGGCAACACCACTGTGGTAACCGAACTCCTGGGTGCCAAACAGCCAAAAGCTGATAGTGAGCAGTGTGATGTACCAGCAGAGAAGGGACAACACAGACCATGACTGAGTAGAGAAGTAGCAAGATGACAGATCAGATGTTTGTGCCAATGAAAGAGGAGTTTGCTCTGAACCTGATGGAGCTCAGCACTGTGATGTAGCCGGAGGTAATCTGAGACACTGCCACGTCATCAGCTGCAGTCAGGAGCTGGCACGCTGTGTAAACCCTGTTCCCTCCTTTATATGCTTATGTGGCCTTATTCAGTGTGTGGAACATATGTGTGCTTCAGAAATAGCATAGGGGGACATCTTCTGGAAGATTTTTGGAAGGTTTTCTTCCAGGTTTCACTAATAAAGTATATTTGAACGTTCATTAGAATTGCTTGCTTTACACTATTAAATAAAAATGTAAATGGTGGTAACATTTTAATTATTTGTTCAAACATCTTTCCTTGCATAGAAGTCAGCTCACAGGCCTATAGTTCCCTGGGTCCACCTTCTTCCACTTTTGGAAGATAGGGACAACATTTGCTCTTCTCCAGTCCTCTGGGACTTCTCCTGTTCTCTAAGGCTTTTCCAAGAGTGGTTAAAATGTTGTCCACAGACACTAATCTACTTGAGAACTACCATGGAATGCAAAACGTCCTTGAAAATTCACTTTTTACACTCCCATTTTGATTTTTTTTCCTGAGAATTAGGGTGCTGTAAGTGAAGAACAAATTACAAATTTTCACCAACACATAATTGTCATGGAGCAACATTACCTGGAATGCTGGGACTCTGCAATGATGGGTGATTACTTTTGGTTTCTGTTGAGAGAGACTGATGAATCACCTTACAAAAGAAAAACATCCTCATCATATTTTGCTAAAGGAAATTGACTGTAAACTTTGTAAATACTTGTATTAATATGTTTGAGGTACTCTTTGGTTTGTTAGGGTTTACAGTATAGTCAATATCTGTAACATATAATTTCACATATGTATCAGGTCTGGTGGTTCAGCAACCCTTGGGCGTGCTCCGGCATCCCGTTGGCTCACCCATCACCCTTTGCTGGCCATGAGGGGCAGGGCATCATCGTCAGGGGTAGAACTTACATGGGTGCTCGCTCTGAGCGAGTACGTTGATGCCAGATGTGCTCCAGTTATTTCCGGGAGGCAGGACGCCACTGCTGATGATGATGGTGCAATCAGGAGCCCCAGGATGCTGGATCCCTTGGCATTAGCTGTTACTAGTGGACACCGGATGTTGTATCTGATGAGACAGTCAGATGATCGGAGGCTCCCTCCACTTTACTCCCCTCCTCTCCTCCTGTGGTTCTGTGGGCAGAAGGTGGGCAGTGGGTGTTGCCTCAGCAGGTTACGTGACTGCTGGGAGCCAGTTTTAAACCTGCCACGTGCTGTGCTTAGCTGCTGATTATTTCAGTTGTGTTGAGTGTTTAGGTCAGTGCATGTACTCTTAGGTTTTCTGCTGTTTACAGCTCTTTCTTTTGTTACTGCTCTTATTTTGCTTTCTTTTTTGGTTACTGCTGTTGTTTCAGCTTTTATTTACATTACTTTTCCTTTTGTTTTTCATTGCTTTCGTGCATTTGATCTTCCTGCAGTCGTGTATCCGGTCACCAGCTGTCGCTCTGTTTGCTGCCTGGGAAGTGCTCTGCTGAAGTCCCTCCATGCCAGGAACAGTAGTCGGGTGAAGAGTATGGCTGTCCCTTAAGGGTGTGCGGCAGTGCAACGGCTTGCACCAAGTGCGAATGACACATTGTGCTTGATGGCTTGCAGCTGCTCACATCACACCACACAGCGTTACAGTATGAACATTATCTTGCCTTCTAAAAGCTGAAAGACATGGTAAATTTCATCAAGGTGTTATTATTGTCTTTGATCATTATAATGCTGTGTATCTATTAAACGTGACATGATAAAAAATATCTGATTTCACCATTGAATTCCAAAGCCCAAATTTAAGGCATCTATTCACAATCCAGACATAGAAAAAAAGTTCAAATTTGTAGACAAGTGTTATTAATGACATACTAGTTAGTAATAATAATATTAATTCATTTATGTAGCGCTATTAATTCCATAGCACTTTACATACACTTGCAACACTGTCCCCATTGGAGCTCACAATCTAAACACCCTATCAGTATGCCTTTGAAATGTGGGAGAAAACCAGAGACCCAGAGGAAACCCACACAAACACGGGGAGCGCATACAAGCTCCTTGCAGATGTTCTTCTTGATAGGAATTGTACCCAGGACCTCAGCGCTGTAAGGCTGCAGGGCTAACCACTGAGCCACCGCACCACTAAACTTCATCCATCAGTTTTAAGTGGTCTCTTATGGGGATGTCACATACGTCAATATCGCATGCAATATCACTGCTGCACATGACGTTGCAGTGATATTGACATGTGTGACAGGGCGCATCAACCAGCGATAAATCGCTGGTTGATGATCGCCAGTTTTAGAATCTGCTCTAAAACCTGGCGATGGTCGCCCGGTGGACACGGGGCATCACTGCGTGTGACACCGGGAGATGAACGAGAAGCCAACTCTCAGCACCTCTCAGCAATCACTGGGAGCTGGTATCCACAGTAAACAGCGGGTAACTAGGTGCCGCACGGCGCTTAGTTACCCACTTGTTTACATGGTTCAGCTGCACCAGGGCCCCGACCGGCTAGGGGGCCCCTCAAGCACCTGTAGGGGGCCCTGCAGCCGCCCCCTGTGACCAGGTGTCAGAGGAGAGGAGGATAACTGAGACAAGCCCCCCCCGCTCCTCAACTGCGACTGCCAGCACACCCCGCCCCTTCCGTTCCTCACTCCTCAACTGCTGCATCAGGGCCCGCCAGGCTCTAGTTCCTCCAATGAGAGGGCAGAGCAAAGTTGTGTAATGCATATGTGCTGGCCACAATGTCACTTGTGGTTACAGGGATGCATAGATGATATATGATGCATCATCCACATCAGGCAAGGCAGGAGGATGGCGATTCTGCCAAAAGATCCCAGACCACCAACACCAATCGGAGAGCACCATGCTGATTAGCATACTGCATGAGAGACTTAGGCTAGGGTTACACCTGCGTTTTTATTTTACAATCCTGATCCAGTTTTGAGCTTTCCAAAAGCTCAAAACCGCATCAGGAAACGCTCCTCATAGGAGCCCATTATAACAACTGGATTGCTTTACAAGCAATCCGGTTACAGCATCCGGCTCTGCAGCCTGCGTGACAAATCATGCAGGCTGCAGTTTTCGGAGCGGTTCTATCATCTGCAATGCGGCAACCGCATTGCTCAGGATGTTTAATCCTGAGCAATCCGGTTACTGTATACTTTGCTTATCCCGGCTGCCGCTGGGATAAGCAAACTGTTAAAACTGTAATAAAAGCTTAAATATTAATAATAATTGTGGCCATCATGTCTCTAGGGGGTGCCCACAACCCTAGAGACATGCTACCCACTCAGGTGGGCATGTAATGTGCTAATTACTCATGTACAGTAAGCTGGCTCCTGTCGGCTGTGTACATTATTCTAAATGAAGCCGCGGCCCCCCTGTGAGCTGCGCGCATACCATACGCAATGTACATATAGTATGTGCGCTGTCCGATGTCCTGTGCGCATTTACAGTAGATCTACTGTAAAAACCTTCAGAACCTCGGACAGCGCACATACTATACTTAATGTACGTATAGTATGTGCGCAGCTGTCAGTGAAGCCCGCGGCTTCATTCACATAATTGTACAGAGCCGCCAGGAGCCGGCTTACTGTACATAAGATATTAACTCATTATATGCGCAGCTGAGTTGGTAGCATGTCTCTAGGGGGCTGGGCACCCCCTAGAGACATGATGGCCACAATTATTAGGAATATTAAAGCTCTTTTTTACAGTGCAACACTTTGCTTATCCCGGCGGCAGCTGGGATAAGCAAAACATATTCGGCAACCGCATATTCGGCAACACATCCTGAGCAATGGGGTTACCGCACTGCGGGGCTTAGAACCGCTCCAAAAACTGCAGCCTGCATGATTTTTCACACAGGCTGCACAGCCGGATGCGGTAACTGGATTGCTTGTAAAGCAATCCGGTTTTTATAATGGGCTCCTATGAGGAGCGTTTCCTGCTCCGGTTTTGAGCTTTTTAAAAGCTCAAAACCGGATCAGGATTTAAAAAAAAAAATGCATGTGTGACCCTAGCCTGAGATGCCGTCATTTGTCCTGCGCTTAGGATTCCGTCATCCATAGGGATGAATTGGCAGCGTTAACATAGTCTTACCTTTCCGGTAACACTGCGCTAATGCTGCAAAATTCTATGGTTTGAATGGAACTCCCCTGAACACAAGGGTAAATGCTGGTGTGACTCTATCCTTTAAGAGTTAGGCTAGGGTCACACATCCGTTTTTTTTTTTTTTTAAAAAAAAACCTGATCCGGTTTAGAGCTTTTAAAAAGCTCTTAACCGGATCAGGAAACGCTCCTCATAGGAGCCTATAATAAAAACCAGATTGCTTCACAAGCAATCCGGTTTCCGTCTCCGGCTCTGCAGCCTGCATGAAAAATCATGCAGGCTGCAGTTTTCGGAGCGGTTCTGTTATCTGCAATGCGGGAACCGGATTGCTCAGGATGTGTAAGGCTAGGGTCACACTTAAATACAGAATTGCTTTCACCGCATCCAGATCCGGATGCGGTGAACGCAATTGTCTTCTGACATTCAGCAATCCAGGAACCGGATTGCTGAAGCCGCAATCCGGTAACCGGATTGCTCAGGATGTGTAATCCTGAGCAATCCGGTTACCGGATAGCTTGCTCATCCCTGCTGCCGCAGGGATGAGCAAACTGTTCTGTGCAGTGTTGAAACTATTAATTTTATTAATAAATGTTCCTATAACGTCTCTAGGCGGTGCCCAGTCCCCCTACAGACCTTCCACTCACTCAGGTGGGCATATAATGGTGGAATCACTTATGTACAGCAGCTGTCTTTTGACAGCTGCTGTACAGTTTTATGAATGAAAGCGCCGGGCTCCTCTGAGAGCGGCGTGCATACTATTGCTATTGCTATAGTATGTGCGCCGCTGTCCGAGGTCCTGAAGCCATTTACAGTAGATCTATGGGCAGCGCACATTGGTATGTGTGAACAAGGCCTATGGATGAGTTTTTGCATGTGTTTTTCACAAAATAAAAGTGTGAAAAACTCATCCACAATGCAAGTTTCACCCTAGCCTGTCAAAAACAACCTTAAAAAACGCAGCCAAGTTTGACCCTAGTCTTAGGCTATTGTCACACATGCCATGCGTTTTTCCATGCTTTTTTATATTTCTGCATGTGTTTTGTAAGGTGTTTTATGACACCCGGCATTTTGGCATGCGTTTTTGAATCAGCACCAAAAAATACTGCAGCCTGCGTTTCTTGGTGCTTTTTCAAAAACGCATGCGTTTTTATATGGCACTAAATGGTACCATGTATTTTTCAAGGCAGCTCCCCACTTAAGCACAAAAAAGCATCCCAAAAACGCATGGCACTTTAGGCATGCGTTTTTGCTATTGGGGCATGCAATTTTGCTATTGGGGCATGCGTTTTTGCATGGGGGCCTATGGGTGCATTTTTACATGCGTTTTTAGAAAATGCAGGTCTCAGAAAAAGCAAGTGAAATCTGCATGTGTGACCCTAGCCTTACTTTGGATCTGCTAAAAGGTTCTGACAATCAGAGCTGGGTACTTTTCATTCCAGGTAATTGGTGAGGACACAGGAAATAACGCGCCCACTTTGCAGACAATACGTTACTTGCAATTTTATTCTATATATGATTAATTAAGCTTGGAAGCAGTGAGCCCCTAGACAACAAAAGTCCATGTTGTAGTAAGGGAAAATGTTATAAATTCTCCCACAACAGCAATATAATACATAATTAAAGTAATCATGTTTCATTAATGTCACATTGTGAAGGAATAATAATATAGTCTAGCCATAAATGATGACAGTGTGAAACAAAATGTACCGAGTACACTACAGTACAACTCTGAAATAAATGTACTAGGTTCTTTAATTAAGGAAAACCATAAATCTTGGCTGTAAAGACTTCCCATGCAAGTGCCATGCTGCAATTCCTTCATGATGGCATGATAATAAATATGAAAACATACAAATACAAAATATTAGCTTAGGCTAGGGTCACACTTGGCATGAGTTTCTTTGGTGCCTTAAAAATAAGCATGCCTTTCTGCATGCTTTTTACATTTCTGCATGGGTTTTTTAGGTACTTTTTGGCATCCATGCATTTTTCCATGCGTTTTTGAATCATCACCAAAAAATAGTGCATGCACCATTTTTTGGTGCTGTTTTAAAAACGCATGCATTTTTTAACATGGGCCGCTATGGGAAACGCATGCGTTTTTGCATGGTACTAAAGGTACCATGCGTTTTTTAAGGCAGCTCCTCACTTAAGTGCAAAACCGCATGCCAAAAACGCATGGCATTTTAGGCATGCGTTTTTGCTATTGGGGCATGCGTTTTTGCTATTGGGGCATGCGTTTTTTGCATAGGGGCCTATTGGTGCGTTTTTACATGCGTTTTTAAAAACGCAGGTCTCCAAAAACGCATGTAAAATCTGCAAGTGTGACCCTAGTCTGAGGGTTTTTTGGTGCTGATTCAAAAAAATGCATGCCCCAATAGCAAAAACGCATGCCCCAATAGCAAAAACGCATGCCCCAATAGCAAAAACGCATGTCTAAAGTGCCATGTCTTTTTTCACCAAAAATGCATGCAAAAACGCATGCGTTAACGCATGGTGCCTATATGTGCCATTCAATAACGCATGCGTTTTTTTACAGCACCCAAAAACGCTGCATGCAGTGTTTTTTGGGATGCTGAACAAAAACGCATGTGTTGTTAAAAAACGCATTGACACTTAAGTGCACCATGCGTTAACGCATATGCATTTTTGGACTTTGAAAAGAAACAGTCCAAAATGTTCCCAAAAACGGATTTAAGGCAAAAACAGATGGTATGTGTGAACAAGGCCAAAGGGTTAATTTCAGTGGCTCTAAAGTACCAGTTGGTGAGTGACTCAGGTGATGTGGTTGTCCACTCCTCCAGCCACTAAGTAGTCCCATGACCAATCAGCTGGTGTCGTTGATAGAGTTCATTCTCTGCAAAGACCATGAGCTGTGATGATGTCGAGTGCTGTTCTCCTGAAGCCTTCTTGCTGTTTTGCTTCTTGGGGATTGCATCTTTCTTGGTGTGGTGGTGCTTATCCCTAGTAGAGGTGAGGGAGATGTAGCCTAGGCTAGTCAGGAGCAGGGCAAGTGTGGTGGCTCAGACATCCTCACCTTCAGAGGTACTGACTCATCGAGTGGGGGCTGTGGGATACTCGGAACCGGGTCAGTGAACGTTGCTTTCAGGATGTCACGGTGGAGTGACCCGATCCGTGGCCCGAAGCGGTCAATCAATAGGAGAAGGGGGTTCTGCTTTGGGGATCGGTGATGAGGGAAGGTGGCTTTGGGGACAGGGGTACCAGACTTGCGGATATTTGTTCATGATGCTCCCCCAGGCTATGTGGTACCCAGGACCCGGGCCAGTGCAGTCTCTCTAGGGTATCACGGTAGTCGTTACCCAGGTTCCGTGGCCTGGGATAAGTCCAAAAAGGGGTTATTTACAAGGGATTTGTCATGACGCCACCCGGGTATGTGGTTAATAGAACCACCGCTGCCGTATTCCTGCTGGGAACGGTGACTTGGGGCAGCGTGGATGGTAAGCCCTCCTCGGGTAGGGCTGAGGGTCCCCAGGGCAGAAGTAGTAGTGCTAGATGGGCCTGGTGAGGGATTGTGTTCAGTGCAGTTCACTTACTTCAAAGCTTACTTTCCAGCCAGTGTGCAGGGATGACAGTCTGTGGCTCCTCAGGCGGGACTTTTCTGCGACGCTGGAAGTAAACAGTCTCAGGCAGTGATGAACTTACTGGGTACCTTACTTTAGGTCTTTCCAGAACAACAGTTCAGTTTACAGTTCTTTGAGTACAGTTCACACAATTTACACTGCTCTGAGCAACTCAAACTGTGCAGCTCAGGTAGCGTTTCTGTGTTGCTCCCTCAAAGTTCTTTCAGGCCCCTCTCTCTCTGTTAATGTAGTACCTCACCCCCAGGTTCAGTCTGGTCGTCGCGGACTCATGGGTGAATATTTTTCCCTTGCAGTCAGGGTCACCAGTCCTAGTGTGATGACTGTGCCCTAGTCCCTGGTGGAAAGTTAGGCTGCAGCACATAAAGTTTCTGCCCCCCGCCGGTGTGTCTCGTGATGAGGGTTTGGAATCCCCTGTCACTTCTTCAGAGCCGGTTCTCTGGTGTTGGCCTAGCCCTCCAGTGTCCCAGGTTCAGATATTTGGTCACACCAGGCTCCATCTGTCAGTCACTGTCTTTAAGGGTGCCTCCAGCCAGCTAAGATGTGTGTGGCTGCCGAGCCCTTGTCCTCCCACCTTCTCAGCTGTGGGGTCTCCTTTAGTCTCTTTCTCCTTCCCGTCACCTCCAGGCTATGGAGCGGGCTTTCTCTCCTAGGGTCGGTGCCTCTCAGGATTCTGCACCTTCAGGGAACCCGAAACTGTCTGGGAAGTCTCTCTCTGTTCTGTTGTTCTAACTCCTCCACTCTAACTCTTTCCTAACTACCCCTGTTTTTTCCTGGGTTTTTATTGTGTTGGTCTCTCCACGCACTTTGTCAGTGTCCACCTATGTTCCACCCACTTTGCTACATCCGCCACCCCTTGCCCAACCTAGAGTCCTAGGCGTAGGGTCGGTGTATGTGCGGTGTGGGTGTGTTTTCAACCACCTTGCTTACCTGGCTGCACTTCCGTCTTGTGGCCACCTGGTCGCAGGGGCGCCATATTCACGTGACCCCACCCGCGGGTTGCGGCTAAGAGTGGCCGCCTCTGCTACACAGTTCCACTGGGGGTAGGTGATAAGGCAGCTTGGTCGAGATGCCCTTCAAGGGAAGGGTTCACCCCCAGGGCAGCAGATGTTATTAAATTTCTACGTTGTCTGTCCCCGTGACTCTATGTGGCCACCTTTTCAGCGGATGTGTGTGGTTTCGGCTGCGGCAGTTGGAGATACCACAGCCTTCGGGTTGCTAGCTGAGTCTGGTTGTTCTCCATTAGTTTAGGGCCTGGTCCCTCTAGTCTGTGGCCTGGTCCCTCCACACAGATTCAGTCTCCGTGGATGCAGGCGTTCCTGGGCATTGGATTGCCCACTACCTGGTCCCCTGGGACCTCTTATGTCTTCTGGAGCACCCTCTCTTCCTCTCGTTCTGTCAACTCCTCTGTCTGGTCTTGCCTCTCTCAGGTCTTAGGATGAGCTACCACTGGCTCCAGTCCTCTGGAAGTCTCTTTCTAGATGTTACCCCTCTCTGACAGACTCTCTGGCCCTCACTGACTCCTTCAGCTCATGTCAGCCACCCACCAACTGTCTTCTAGATGTTTCTCTCGTCCTTTTATACTGTCTGTCATGTGTCCCACGTCACTAATGTCTGTCCTTCTTAACTTGGCTCCCTTCTGGGTACTCATCTAAACTACACTCTCCTCCTATCCTCACTACCCTGGTTCCTTCTCTCCAGACAAGATCAGGGACTGTGCTCTCCCTTAAGAGTATTCCCGCCCTAACCCTGACCTGGAGTGGTGTGTGGTGGTCCTGGTGTCTTGATGTCGGTCAGTGTCCCCTCCTTACCTGAGAGTGGGGTACTACACCTCTGGATGGGGTTCAGTACCTCTGTGGCGACTGGATCCGCAGGGGTGCCACAGTACTTCTGGGAACAGGCTAGGGACCCCCAGTCCAAAGGTAAGAATAGTTTCCCCAATCGCCTTTTGCCCGTCACTACCATCCTGCTACCTATCCCCTTTGTCCATTACTACCACCCATGACACATATTCTGTAGAAATATTATATCGGTTTGTAAGTGACAAAGTACATAACACTGTACACTTTTAGTATACCCTGAGCATGGACAGCTCCCCAAACAAGACACAAAATAAAAAAGTAGTGGATTTCGGAAATAACTTTTGGAAAAACTATTCTGACTCCATAACTAGGCTGTATGTACCAGTACTCAGAAAAAGAGATTTAATCAGATAGCGTAACTAGACTGGAGGAGAAACATATCACGATTCCAGAGGAAGGTTTATTTTCGAGCTGAATTATTGTAGGTATGCACAGTTAGAACAGGTAAAAAGACAAAGAAACAACGTGCACTTTTTTCCCTGAAGAAGGCACAGCCACGTATTCTGGGGGTGATACGAATGGGTCTCCCACTCCATCTCTTCATTATTTTTCACACAGTCTTACCCAAAGTGATGTTTTTTTACCTGTTTATTGGTTTGTCTCCAGATGGTACTGCCATTGTATACAATGCTAATTCTTATTTGCATTTCATTATATTTTGGTTTTACCATTGTTATTGCTATTGGTATATATCACAGTGACACCCATGAAGCTTACTTACATAATGTGGAATATCTGCTGAAAAAAAATGAATCAAGTGATACAGCTGCTTTGTATAGAGACTCGTGTTAAATAGAAAAGAGCAAATGATAAAAAACAATATAAATAAAAACAATGGGAAGGAAAAAAAGAAAAACCTAAAGCTTGCTGTGATACTGGTAATGGCCCCATCACATTAAATTAGTATGTAAATGCATTTTCACTTGCCTGTGGTAAATCAAAAATGGGAATCACTTGAGATAAATTGTTGGTGCCCATGTGACATGAATCAGCCAATAAATGATGACTTCAGTGATTTAAAAAGCCACATGTTAGGTCCTGTTTCTTTGTCACAATGGTGAAGACAAAGGAACTGTCTGAGAACATCAGAACTATTATTATTAGAAAGAAATGTCCAGCACAACAGATAACCAGTTCAAGAAGTATCCACAGCGATAAAATTTCATCTTAAATCTTTACATCATAGCTGTATAGTGTGTAGATATAGTTGGTCTACTTTCTTTGTCAGGTTCCGGTTCCACCAGCTCATAGGTGTTGTTGGTATTGCTTGCACATAAATCCTCATATAGAAAAGTTGGAGGGGATAGCCAACAAACCTAGATGTAGCTGTGGGTCTTGTTCCTAAGTCAGCTTGGTTTAGGTCCTTGGAGATGTGATGCCACTGCTCAGGAGTAGAGCGAATGTGGGGTGTTCACCGACTTGTTTAACAAACAATTTGCCAAATACCCCAAACACCATTAAAATCAACGGCAGACAACATTAAACGCGTACAAAACACCTTCAAATGTGTCCAAAAGCTGACAAACACAGACAGACACACACAGATCATCTTACCAGTCTCCCGCTGCTTGCTTGCTTCCAGGTCCACTCTCCCTCTCACTTTTTTCCGGTCTCATCTATTAACCTATCTGCATATTCACTTCACTGATTCTACAGCAGCCAATCACAGAAGCTCATGCTCTGTGAGAGTGTTTGTGATTAGCTGTTGAAATTAGACTGCATTTTAATATTCTGGATGGTGTCGTTGCTTGGTTAGCATACACATTAGTATATGGCATGGTTTGATGCGCACAGTTTCTGCCACATGTGAAGATGATGACATATTACTATTAAGTGGGAAAGGTAGGAGTACTGGCCTCCCTTCAAGATCCTGTGGATCCCTACGGTCATATTATCATCTAATCTTTCATTCCATCTGACATATGATCAAGAAATGCCAAAAACAGTGATGTTCTGCTTTTCTATGGCTGTTTGGCTGGGGTCAGATTAACGTTTTTAGCCATGCTCCGGGCGGTCGCGCTAAAAACCTAGATTTTGGCAGCCCTGACGCCTTGTTACCGCCATGGTAATGCGGCGTCAGCGCTGCCAATGCATCTCTATGGAGGCGCGCCCCCTAAAGCGGCTCCAACGTCGGCATCTTATGGAAATCTCGCATTATTTCTGTGGAGCCCACTGGAACGGGGTACTCGGTACCGGACCGGTTTACTGCTGGGGATATCACGGCGGTCTTGGTCCGGACCGTGTCCTGGGTTCCGCAATAATTGGGGGGGAATTTTTACAGGGGAGTTTGTTGTGTTGCCACCCACGGGTTGTGGTCAGTGAGGGGACCACCGCTGCTGCAGAACCTCCGGGAATGATGTTTGGCAGTTGGAGATGTAACAGCTCTCCGCGGGTAGAGCTTGGTTCCCTGGGGCAGTGGTAGTTAAAGTCTATGATTGATGCTGAGTAGGGTAGTGGTGGAGGTAATGGCAGTTTGTGAGGGAGCGTTGGGGCTGAGCACAAGGATCACACAGACTCACATTTTTTTTAAGTTTTCCAAGGCTTTACTGGAGTTGTTGTTCAGCCAGTACTGTCCTCAGAGTCTGTACAGGGGCCGGGTTGCTCCCACCCTGACCGGGTTTTCTGCTTCCTACTCCTGCGCTTTGTGTGTGGCCCTGCTGCTGCCTTAGCTGAGCTGCTGGCCCTGTCTCTCCTCACAGGTACCCCCTTTGCTAGGCAACTTGAGTCTTTCCGTGTGCTTCTGACCTCGCCGTGTTGCTTCGCTGAGGTACAGTGTAGATCTACAACCTCCGCTATCCCGGTGTTTTCTGTGCTGTGTGTTTCAGTCACAGATTCAGATCTGGTATCCGGCTTCTGTGCTCCTCTGGGGCGAGTTATGAGGTAACTCAGTCTCCCAGATGTGTTCCTCTGTTTCTTGTACTCCTCTCCTCTGACCCTGACTAGGCCTGGGACCGGGTAGCAGACTGTGGAGGAGCCTAAGGCATCCCCTTTACACCAACAGTCTTTCTTCCTCAGTTCTCCCAGGAACTGAACTCTCTGTGCTGCTCCGCACTGAACTTCTCACTTCCTCTCTACACCAGAATATATAGAGGAGCTGCTTTAGCTCCCCCTTTTGGCCTAGAGGCGCTAGTGTAGTGTTCAGTGTTGTGTGGGGAATTAACCCTGGTGTTTTTGTTACTGTGGCACTTAACCCCTGGGGTGCCACATTTCCTAATGCGATCAAAGACACTTTCAGAAACGTCTTTTCTCGCGTTTGGCAAATAACGCGAGATTTCACTCAGACGGCGGCGTTGGAGCTGCGGTAAGGCCCGCCTCTCCATAGGATAACATTGGCAGCATTAATGCAGCGCTAGCATAGCCCTAGCACCGCATTAATCCTGCCAAAGTCTATGTTTTTAGCACGACCTCTTGGGGCGCGGCTAAAGATGTTAATCTGATCCTAGCCTTATTGCACCTTGTAAAGTAGCCACCAGAAATTGCCCAATTACTGCCCCACTTTTTAGTTCATTGAATAGACTTCCAGCTTTTATATTTGCAGTAATGATTTTATCCAGTGACAGTAAATAAGAATTGTGCAAATGGTAAAAAATGGAAACATAACATACTTTACAAATGTTTTTTAATTTGCATAAAAGTTAAATTCTCCTTTAAAACCAGTGATTATGGTGACCCAATAAATAATCTGAGTTATAACTGTAAGTAGCAAAGTCAAAGGAAACACACAATCCTCTGTTGGGTGTATTTTGGCTGATTATGAGGAAAGGTTTGGAAGTGTTTTGCTGGGTAATGAATGAAGTACTTTGTTTGGCTTGTGAGAGCCAAGCTCTCGTTTTTGACTCCGCAGCAATGAGATGAGGATGCGCACAAAGGAGGCTACTGACACGAGATATATCACAATGAAGCTCTGCTGTTCTAAAGTCCCATAGGGATAAACAGTCCTACAATATTTTTGGATACTGATGCTGAATATGTTATTGAACAGAAAAGCAAAGTTGGAATTACAGTAGTTCTTCCAGTGGTCATGTAAGGTTAGTTTTACACTAGCTGGTGCCCATCCTAATAGCTGACTATACTAGAAACTGACAATGTCTTTCAACCTATGATATTTTTTTCTAAGTCTAAGTCTAGTTATTTCTATATTAAAGCTAACATTTAAACCTCCAAATAAGCTTCCCTATAATTGGCATGATAATAACTTTAGGGGATCTCTCCAAAAAGTCTTTGCCAAAAGTTGACATTACTGCGACACTATGATGGATGACATTAATTCTGTTTCTTTAAGATGATAAAGAGTTTTGCCCATCAAAGCACCTAGAATAACCTACGTCTCCACAAAGAATATTACGTTCAGAGGGATTTCAATAACAAAAATGTAAATAATCCTTCTTTTGTAGACAAGACACATATGTAGGCCTGTAGTGATTAGTTAACTTGCTCGACTGGCAAAGCCTATGCACTAAGTGCAAGGGCTAAAAAATGATTACTCCTGGGGGTATACATCTGTATATGTAAGAGAATTGTATAGGTAGGCCTCATACACATCCTGAAAATATTATGAAGGTGAGCATGATACAGACCCTGGAAAAATTAAAGGTGAGGGCGTTTGGAGGCAAACAGGAGCAGGGATATGGGCCTGTAGCTGGATGTAGAGGTGGGGTTGAGGGTTGGCTTCTTTAAGATAGGTGTAATTGCTGCGTATTTGAAAGCAGAAAGGTACGAGAAGTTAGTGATAGATTGAAGAGGTGGGTTAGGGCTGGGATAAGTGTGGTGGTGAGGTTGAGGAGGAAGTGGGATGGGATGGGGTCCAGTGCACAAGTGGTTAGGTGCGAGTTGGAGAGGAGGTGTGCAAGTTCTCCTTCAGGGGGGAGGAGAGTGGTCTGGTATACATGGGGGTTGTGGTGGTTGGGCAGCAAAGGCTTGTCTGATCTGATCAATCTTGCTGGTGAAATGTGTTGCAAAATCTTCTGCAGACATACGAGAAGTAGGAGGGGGAAGTGGGGCGCAGAAGAGAGAGTTAAATGTGTTAAATAACTGCCTGAGTTTGTGGGACAAAGAGGATATGAGGGTAATGAAGTAATTCTGTTTAGTTCTGGTGAGTGCTGACTTGAATTTGAGAAGTGCTTATTTAAATGCCGTGTAGTCTTCTTGTGAGGGTGTTTTCGTCCAGCGCCGCTCAGCAACCCTAGACACCCAACACAGCTTTTCAGTGTTGTCTGTGTGCCAGTGTTTTCTGTTGATTTCTCGTGTTCTGCCATGAACGCGAGGGACAACTGCATCAATAGCTGATGTGAGTGCAGAGTTGTAGAAAGCTGTGGCATTATCTGCGTCATAGAGTGAGGATATGGATGATAGCGGTAAAATGGCGTTGGAGAGTGTGTGAGCATCAAGATGTGTTAGGTTTCTGCAAGGGTGTGCGAGTTGGTGGACATGGGTGGCAGGTGAGGAGGACAAGGATGAGAAAGTGAGTAGATGGTGGTCAGAGAGGGGAAGAGGGGAGGTTGTGGGTTTAGTTAGGGAGCACAGGCGTGTGAAGATGAGGTCTAGTGTATGTCAGTGTGGGTGGCTGTGGAGGACCATTCAGTGAGGCCAAAGGATGAGGAAAGTGACAAGAGTTTGGAGGCTGCTGATTGGTGGATGTCAATGGGGATGTTGAATAAAGAAACAAATGTGGTGGTCTTTTAGGAGCACTGGGGCTGCTGGTCAGAGATTACACCACTCTATGAGTGAATTTACAAACCTACGACAGGGTGCCTGTCTTCATCATGTTGTTGTTTCTCCAAATGGGGATGTTGAAGTCACCCATTATGATGGTGGGGATGTCAGCAGAGAGAAAGTATAGAAGCCAGATGGAGAATTGGTCTATGAAGGCAGTGGTCAGGCTTGCTGGTTGATAAATGACAGCCGCTTGGAAGTTGGAAGGAGAGAAGATACGGACAGACTGCACTTCAAAAGATGAGAGGAAAAGGTTGAGAGGACGAGGAATTGGGTTGAAGGTGCAGTTGCTAGAAAGGAGAAGACCCACTCCTCCACCATGTTTGTAGCGAGTGCGAGGTGTGTGGGTGAAGTGAAGGTCAACGTAACACAGTGCAGCAGGGGAGGCTGTGTCAGATGATGTCAGCCATATTTCTGTGAGGCTCAGGAAGGATAGTCTGCGAGAGGTAAAGAGGTCATGAATGAAGTGGAGTTTATTACAGATGGAATGGGCATTCCAGAGCGCTACGCAGAGAAGGGGCAGTGGAGAGGGGGTCAGGGGAATGGGTTTTACATTTAAAAGATTGCGGCTGTTTCTTGCAGGTGTGGGGTGATAGGAAATAGTGGGAAATGTTGGCTGTGGAGGTCCAGAATTGGGAGATATGTCATAAGATGATAGGAGAAGCAAAGAGAGAGCAAGCAGGTGGGAGAATGAGAGTTTCCATCTTATTTTGTGTTTCTGCCTGAGAGGTGTGATATTGAGAAGCAGGTCAGCAGAGGAGCTCAGGTGGGGAGGTAAGAGGGAAGGTGAGATAAATATTTGTTTTGGGAGTGATGGAGTTTGGGGGAGCGCGAAAGAGGGTAAGGATTAGTCGTGCAATTACTGTTAGGGTATAAGTAAATATGGTTAAAGTGTTAGTGGGAAAGCAAATTATTAGACACAGTCAGCAGACGGGTATAGCTGGTACCTTCTGGTTTATCTCTGGAATATTTCTGAAGCTCACAAAATGTAATCCCACTTTGTCAAATCACACTCAGGCCTGCCCTAACTAATTTATCACTCATAGGGTGTGCAGCGAATGAACCAGATAAGTAGGAGGGAGGGATCAAAAGAGGGAGACAGGACACAAATCATCAAAGGAGAATTAACAGATTGCTGGTAGTGATGGGCGAATCCTAAATTACTCGGAATCGCTTGACTCTAGCGAGTCCGAGCACAGGACTCGCTACTCGTTGCGAGTCTAGCGAGTCCAATGTTAATGAATGGGGAAGCGAGTAATAGCGAGTAGTGTGAGATTTACAAATCGCAGATGTGTCTCGGAAGCTTCAGCCTGAAGCAATCCTAGTTTTGTCATTTATTTGCATTGCTCGTTTACTTTGCAACTGTAATCGCTGGGAAACTCGCACAGATAAGAGTCCTCTCTGCTCAGTGTGCTGGCTGCCAGCTCCAGGGTCCTAGAGCCTGCCTGCTGCCTGATGTAGCAGTGCTGAGATTGTTCTCAGTCTGCTCATTCCCTGTGTACAGACATGAATGTCTGTGCACAGAGATGATGTAGCAGAGCTGAGATTGTTCTCAGTCTGCTCATTCCCTGTGTACACACATGAATGTCTGTGCACAGAGATGATGTAGCAGAGCTGAGATTGTTCTCAGTCTGCTCATTCCCTGTGCATAGACATCTATACCTATGCACAGGGGATGTAGCAGAGAGGACATCGCGTTTTGGACTGCGTCCGACGGAAGAGGATTTTTTTAATTAAAGATGGAGTCCCTAATGGCTTTTTTTTTTATTTATAATAAAAAATTTTCTCTGTGTTGTGTTTTTTTAAAACAATTTAATAGAAATTCATGGCGGTCATGACTAATATTGGCGTGACCGCCATAAATTTCGGGCTTAGGGCCAGCTGATAATACAAAGCTGGCCCTAACCTCTTTATTACCCAGCGTGCCATCGCTACCAGGGCCGCTGGAAGAGCGGGGTTCAGCGCCAGAGGATGGTGCTTCAATGAACGCGCCATCTTCTGGGGCGGCTGCGGGCTGCAATTTGCAGCGGGGGGTGCCCAGAAAGCTTGGGCATCCCTGCGCTGCGGATTCCAGCCCCCAGCTGCTTAGCTGTACCTGGCTAGACATAGAAATTGCGCGGAGCCCCACGCATTTTTTTTAAATTATTTCATGAAATTCTGAGATTCTGACTCTGACTCTGAGACTCTGACTCTGAAATTCATGAAATAATAAAAAAAAAAATGCGTGGGGCTCCGCGCAATTTCTATGTCTAGCCAGGTACAGCTAAGCAGCTGGGGGCTGGAATCCGCAGCGCAGGGATGCCCAAGCTTTCTGGGCACCCCCTGCTGCAAATTGCAGCCCGCAGCCACCCCAGAAGATGGCGCGCTCATTGAAGCGCCATCCTCTGGCGCTGAACCCGCTCTTCCAGCGGCCCTGGTGGCGGTAGCACGCTGGGTAATAAAGGGGTTAATAACAGCTTTGTTATACAAGCTGGTATTAAGCCCGAGATTCTTAATGTCAGGCCACGTTTGACCCAGCCACTAAGAATCTCCAATAAAGGGTTAAAAAAAACACAACACAGAGAAAAATTTTTATTTGAAATAAAAAAAAAAGCCATTAGGGATAGATAGATGTCTATGCACAGGGAATGAGCAGACTGAGAACAATCTCAGCACTGCTACATCATGTCTGTGAGCAGGCGGGCTCTAGGACCCTGGAGCTGGCAGCCTGCACAGAGAAGACAGCTGGACTCGGCTCGCAATGTAACAGCAGTTACTTTGCGAGTTTCCCTGCTATCACTGGCACAGTAGCCGAGTCTAATGCAAACAATGGCAATCCTAGTTTTGTCAGCGTTTCTGACAAAACTAGGATTGATATTGATTTGCATTGGACTCGTGCGAGTAATCACTGGGAAACTCGCAGAGTACCGAGTCCTGCGAGTCCCTTACTACTCGCCGAGTAACGAGTCCTAGCGAGTAGATTCGCCCATCCCTAATTGCTGGTAATATAAAAATTTGGGAGCAAATCAGCAGGAGGGAGAGACATAAGCAGGGTGAAAGACTATATATATTTCTTCCATATTCTGACTATTCTTCTTGATCTCTCTGCAGCCTTTGACACTGTTGACCACCATCTACTACTCTCCATGCTGCACGCCATCGGCATGAAGGACACTGCTCTCTCCTGGCTCTCCTCCTATCTTTCTGACCGCTCTTTCAATATATCGTTTGCTGGCTCCACTTGCTTCCCTCTTCTGTTCACTATTGGGGTCCCTCAGGGTTCAGTCCTTGGACCTCTCCTCTTCTCTCTCTACGCAGCCCCGATTGGACAGACCATCAGCAGATTTGGCTTTCAGAACCATCTTTATGCTGATGACACACAACTATATACCTTACTCCCACTGTAATAATGAACACCAATGACTGTCTAACTGCAGTTTCCAATATCATGTCCGCTCTCTACCTGAAACTCAACCTTTCCAAAACTGCTTCCGCCGTCCAATAACCTCCCTAAATCTGACATCTCTCTCTCAGTGTGCGGCACCACGATAAAACCTATGCTGCAGGCTGGCTGTCTGGGTTTTATGTTTGACTCTGATCTTTCCTTCACCCCATATATACAATCTCTACATTTTACAAGAGAAAGCAGTGTGTATAAAAAGGATCACCTGAATCAATATATAAGAAAATATATCAATCTTTATTTTCTAAATTCACACACAAGAAGCAGAAATTTAAAAACATTTAAAATGCATGGCGTGCAAGACATGCAAAAAGACACACACCCACCAACAAAATAACCCGCAAATTAACAAATTAATAATCAGGAGTGTACTGTATAGTCTATAGTCTAAGGGTTACTATATCCCTAGCAATATAACAGTACACACACCAACCTAGTACCACATAGTATACAAGAGCCCAAAAAAACTATGACTTCACAAGATTATGTAGTTACCCACTGGTGGACCCTCCGGGCAGACCGATAGTTTCGGGAATTGGTGGTCTCTTTGAACACTCGTGTGTCTATATCGATTTTTACTTTCATCCTCTTGTCCTACAACTGGAAAGCTTTGTAAGAGACTCTTCTCACTTGATAACACAGCTCCAGGATATGGACAGAAGTTTTGGCGGTAACCATGGATGTTGAATCATTGTACACGTTTATTCAACATGACCTACAGGCTGTTTCTTACTTCCTTGATCGCCATACTACAAGTGACCGTTTCCACGATTCATTTTTGATTGATCTGCTCAGCATGGTTCTCCATCACAGTTATTTCGTTTTTTGACTGGGTCTTTTATAAACAGGTGTCTGGCACCGCAATGGGTGACAGGTGTGCCCCCTCTTACGCAAACCTTCTTCTGGGCTGGTGGGAGGAGGCACACGTGGCGCCCAGCATAATAAGATGATGCAGGAGATAAGAAGGAGAATTCAGCATCACTTTTCGGACATTGGAAAAGCTTGCAGTGACCAACAGGTGGATAATAGGATTACCTCAATAGCCAGACACTTTCTGCAACAGCATGGGGGTACACCTAGATGTGCACGGATCATGGCTCTGGAAAAGGTACAGCCCACCATACGGGGTGATGCTGTGGTAGATGACACATTGAGGAGGGTGTCCAGGTGGACTTTTAATTTAAAAACTTTATTCCCTTTTGGATTGAATGAGGAATTGCTGTATACAGGATATTATAAAAAATAAAAGTAATGGTGGTTTTGTTGATGGGTTATTGAAATGGCGGTTGAGACCAGGGATATTTTATCTTTTTACAATAACCGGTGTTCATATGACCCCATTCTCTTCCTCCCCTCCCTCCTCCCCTTCTCCTCCTCTTCCCCCCCGTTTTCCACCTCCCCTACCCACCCACCCCTTTTTTTTTCCTTTTCTTATTTTTTTTTTCGGATGCCGAGAATTGGGACTGTACAGACCACATAGAACCATCAGGGCAATCAGATCGATTATGGAGTTATGGATCCATGGATCGAATGTGTGTTTGCTTTTCTGAACAATTTAATGTCCATAAACACTCCTTGAATATGGGGTTTTGTGGTTATAGGCCAAAACAGTTAGATGCAATGGAGAGATGTTCAGTAATGGACAGACTTGTGCTATGATAACACATCTTTCAATTTAGATAGCAATATTTTAATTAAAAAAAAATTAGAACTATATAACCATGCACAGTCTGCCCATTTACAGCATACTGTATACCATGCTCGACTCTTCCACTTTATTGTGGTTGACACAGTCTCTCCTCTCTCCCTTTATGCTTGGTTTGCTTAGATAATATCTGGACCCTTATTCTAAAATTACATGTATTTTTGATTTGTTTTTTGAGTTCTATCCTTTTTATTCTAATGATCCTTTGGTTTTTGTGTTTCTATTTAACTATCTAAACAAAAAAATCCTTCCATAGGATTAGTCCGTACATAGCCCCTTTATTTTTCAACTCTTCACTTCCTCACTCTGATGCGCTCCCTCCTGAGCTTAATCTGTGCATGACAGCTGTGTTTCCCTATAGCACTTGACCGTGCATGCGCACCACCAGCATACTGGTTGCTAGCGCAACGCTTGTATCTCTTTGTATTATCTCAGGTCACATTTTGCCTTACTGCGCGACGCTGACCCGCTTCCTGGTCCCGTCGCATCCTAATGGAATTTGCCAGCTCTGACGCAACAATGGGTGGATTTGGATACACCCCTTCAAATCTCTCACTCTGGGAAAGGCGTGCATCATCTCCAGTAATGGCGCACAGCTGGTACTCCCACATCATACGCCACAATAAGGTAATAGTGTATTGCAATACCTATACACCGGGACGCCAGTGGTTAACTTCATTATACACCCCACCTGTTTAGACTCTCGTAAACCACTCCCCTTTGTGTATATAACACTGCAGAAGCAGTATCATGACACACTATTCCCCCGAGGAAGCCGCACGTGCAGCGGCGATACGCGTGGGGTCCTCCCACACACCCACCCCCCCGCTTTCTTATCTGTCCGGAGTGCCAAAGAGCCAAGGAAAGATCTCTGGATAAAGGCATGATTTACCATCTGGGCTAGGTAATGCTACTTCTATAGGGCAACAGTCTGGACCTTATATTTAAGAGAGCCACCTATCTAACTAACCGTTATTTGGATGCTTCTGCTCTATGCCAGTCATTGCACTGGCTGCTTATACACTATAGGATCCAATTCAAACTACTTGTTCTCACCCACAAACCTCTTCACAGTGCAGCACCTCCCTACCTCTCCACCATCATAGGTCTATCACCCTACCTGTTCTCTTTGCTCTGGAAGTGACTTTAGGCTCACTTCTGCGTTAATCTGAACCTCCCACTCACGGCTCCAAGACTTCTTCCAAGCTGCACCAATTCTCTGGAATGCTCTAACCCAAGAAATTAGGTCTATCCACAACTTACATCGTTTTATGCGATCCCTAAAAATACATCTTTTTAGGGCGGCCTATCATGATCCCTATTCAAAGTCATTTAGACATAGCCTATCAGCCTCACTGCTCATATCTGTTCCCAATTTCCTCAAGTTGACTAAAATATCATTGTAAATAAGCACCTGTACTTTGTGTCACCCCCACCTTATTTGTTAGATTGTAAGCTCTTATGAGCAGGGTTGTCATTATTTTGCTTTAATTATTGTATTTTCTGCTGTTTCTTATGATTGCTTGAATATGAACCTCTGAATTGTGAACCGCTGCGGAATATGTTTGCGCTATATAAATAAAGATTATTATTATTACTATGGATATTTGTAAGTTAGGCTAGGGTCACACTTGAGCCTTGGATCAGGTTTTTGCATCATTTTGTGCACTTTTTTTTTCTAAGGCTGGGGTCACATATGCGGTTCTATTTTGGAAACCTGATCCGGTTTTGATCTTTCAAAAAGCTCAAAACCGGAGCAGGAACCGCTCGCCATAGGAGCCCATTATGGTAACCGGATTGCACTACATGCAATCCGGTTACTGGCTCTGGATCTGCAGCCTACGGGAAAAATCAGGCAGGCTGCAGTTTTCGGTGCGGTTCTGTGACCCGCAATGTGGTAACCGATGCTCATGATGTGTAATCCGGAGCAATGTGGTTACCATATACTTTGTTCATCCCTGCTGTCGCAGGGATGAGCAAAGTGTTAAATGTGTATTAAAACATTAATTATTAATATTAGCTGTGGGCAACATGTCTCTAGGGGGTGCCCATCTCCCCCTAGAGACATGCTGTCCACTCCTGTGGGCATCTGAGGGGTTAATAAGCCCTTTACAGTATGCCAGCTATTGTCGGCTTTGTACAAATATATGATTGATGCTGCGGCTCCTCAGACAGTACAGGAGATACTGTACGTATAGTATCAGCTGCTGTCCAGGGTCCTGCAACCATTAACATTAGGTCTATGGTGGTGCGCTGCCCATATAACTAATGTTAAAGCTTACAGGACCAAGGACAGCGGCTGATACTATACGTACATTACGCACAATATCTGCTCTACTGTCAGGGGAGCCGCGGCTTTATTCATATATCTGTACAGCATTACTGTAAAGGGCTTATTAACCCCTCAGATGCCCACAGGAGTGGGCAGCATGTCTCTAGAGGGGGGGGCCACCCCCTAGAGACATGTTGTCCACAGCTAATATTAATAATTAATGTTTTAATACATATTTAACACTTTGTTCATCCCTGCAGCACATGATGAACAAAGTATATGGTAACCGCATTGCTCCGGATTACACATCTGGAGCAATCCGGTTACCGCATTTTTCCTAAAATATGTGTGTGAAGGCAATTGCAGTTACCGCATCCGGATCTGGATGCGGTCACCACAATTGCCTTAACAAGCGTAACGCCAGCCTCAGTCCAAAACTTGATGTCAAAAACTGATGCTGCACTCAAGTGCACTGCAATGGTGTGACTGCAGTGGGTGCAGTAAAAAAACTGATCTGGTTAGTTAACATGGGGTCCTATGGGAATCACATGCGAATCCGCATGGCACTAAATGGTACCATGAGTTTTCGCATGAGTTTTCGCATGAGTTTTTTAAGGTTGCTCCAAACCTAACAGCAAGAACACAGGCCAAAAACGCAGGCTGTGGCTAGGGTCACACTTGGCTGCGTTTTTTAAGGTTGTTTTTGACAGCCTGCATTTTTGGCTTGTGTTTTTGCTCTTAGGTCTGGAGCAACCTTAAGAAACTCATGCGAGAACTCATGGTACCATTTAGTGCCATGCGGATTTGCATGCGATTCCCATAGGGCCCCATGTTACAAAAATGCATGCGTTTTTGAAAAAGCACCAAAAAACTCATCATGATGCATTTTTTGGTGCTGAGCCAAAAACTCATGGGAAAAACTCATGGCACTTTAACCATGCTTTTTTGGCATTGGGGCATGCATTTTTTGTATTGGGGCCTATGGGTGAGTTTTTGCATGCATTTTTCAAAAAATACAAGTGTGGAAAAACTCATGGCAAAAACTCATCCACAACGCAAGTTTCACCCTAGCCTGTCAAAAACAACCTTAAAAAACGCAGCCAAGTGTGACCCCAGCCTTAGGCAGCAGATGGGGGAATATTGGATGGAGGAATATGGCATACCATAACAGACATATGCAAAGAGTGAATGCAGTGCAGAGGTATATGCCAGTCCAGACAAAATGCAAGGCACATAGGAGAGATGAGATGAAATATGGATTACATGCAGCAGGTACCAGATGTGTACAATGAATTCATACCATAACAGACATATGCAAGGAGTGAATGCAGTGCAGAGGTATATGTGGTGCCCCTGCGGACTGGTCGCCACAGTGTTATTGCACCTCATCCAAATGTGTGCTATCTCATTCCTAGGTAAGATGGGGACACAATACCGAGACACATACACACCTTGCACCCAACACCCATCCTAACTCCAGGCCAGGGAATGAAGGGCGGAAGAGACTCCAATTGAGCAGACCCCATCACTGGCTGTAGGAGGGAATAGGTTAAGAAGGGGGTGTGAGAAGAAAGTTAGTGAAGAAAACAGAGCAGGAAGAGAAGGAGTTACTTAGAGTTGGAGAAAGTCTGCAGGAGACAGAGGAACAAGGAGGACCACCAAGAGAAAATGGAGTTCTAGGGGAAGGTAGCGCCAGGAGAAGGAGTGGGACCAGTGGGTAGGTCTCCACAGAGCCCTGGCCAGAGGGACCCCAAATCATCAACTGCCATATTGGTCATTGCTGGAGGAACTGGTTGCAAGAGGGGACCGGCCCCAATCAGGCAACAACACTATTAGTTTGGGTCAGGAAACTGGAGACCATTGAACTTTATGTGCAGTGGACAACTACCGTGGACAATCTGCAGGATGGTGACTAGAGCCAGAGGACGTGTTGACCGTTGCTCGACAGGGCTTGCAGCCACCTGCTTGGGATCTTGTAGCACGAAGGCACAGGATAGGAGTAGGCATGAAAACAAACGCAGAAAAGGGCAACCTGGAAAGACATACAAAAGGGTGTCACGGGGGAGTGCACCTGGACTGCCTGGGAGTTGACTAGATTGCTGACCCGAAGGACACAGTGCCACGGCTGGGCTGGAAGTACTAAGAACTGCCAGTAAAGGTAAAAGAACTGCACCTTTGTGTTCTCCTGCTTATTTCCTGCGCCCTCCTTGCCGCCTCCTGCACCATAACTACTACCACCATCATTCCCCAAAGACTCTTACATCAAACCCCAGGGGCCCGCTCCGCCTCTGGGGAGCATTACCATCCCGGCTACCACAGCACCTATTTCCCTGAGGACTCATCTAAGCAGCACTGGTCATCCTTGATCAAGTACCACAAGTGGTGTCATGTACAGACATTATAATCCCCTTTAAATACCCCCTTCATATGCTTGGCCAGGGCCACGATCGCCAGGACTGCCACCCAGCTGTTCGAGTACCCCAGACCCTTGTAGTCATTGCATATATGCTAGTCAAGACAAAATGCAAGGCACATAGGAGAAATAAGATGCAGGGGGGATTAGATGCAGCAGGGATCAGATGTGTACAATGAATTCATACCATAACAGACATATGCAAGGAGTGAATGCAGTGCAGAGGTATATGCCAGTCCAAACAAAATGCAAGGTACATAGGAGAGATGAGATGCAGGAGGGATTACATGCAGCAGGGATCAGATGTATACCATGAATTCATATCTGCAAATGAAGATGTATTGTCAGATCAGGATATGACAGCATGGGGAAATGTATACCAGATATTACATCTCTGGAATATTTCTGCAGCCCACTTATTGAAATCCCACTGTGTGAAATCCCATACAGGCCTGCCCCAAGTAATAGTATAACTCTTATGGCCCTTTACACACAGCTACAGGTAACAGGTTTTCCACAGGTAACTTACTGGCTGCAGTGAAATCATGGAGACATGGTTCTATCTTGTTGCTGTGTACAAATGGAACTATGTCTCCATGATTTCACTGCAGCCAGTAAGTTACCTGGGGAAAACCTGTTACCTGTAGCTGCGTGTAAAGGGGCCATTATGGTACCTTTACACGCCGCCACAGGAAGGTAGAAACTGCCAGGCATCGGACACAATTGTGCCTGTTGCCATGAAAACACTAGGAAGTGGCAGCGTGTAATTCAGGCATTTCCCTCCTGTGTCTTGCAGTACCTTCGGATACCTGTGTCTGAGCCATGCTCAAAAACAGGAAGGCACAATCCCTATGGTGGTGGCATGTAATCGGGGCACAGGCAAGGTATTTGCGTCGCCAACGTATTCCCAGGGGTGTGCCACCGCGTCATCGATTACACGCCCCATCAGCGATCATTGGTGGGGGCTCCTGTGTAACCATTGGCTGTACCTGCACAGGGCACCATATTTAACGAGCTCACCAGTCACACTACACATTTGCAGTAGCGTCATGTATTAGCCAGCCTTCCTGCGCAGGATGGCCAATCATGATGCTATTGCATTGTCCAATCACCGTACGAGCGTCACGTAATACACAACTCTGTCACGCCTAGGAACTTACGGTGCGCAATATGTACACCCATATTCCCTTGTGGTAGCAGCGTGTAAATCAGGGAAGGTGCAAATACCTTCTGTGGAGCACTTTGTGGCAGCGTCTAAATGCGGCATCAGGCACCGTTGGCAACCGTTGAAAACGTGTGCGTGCACGTGCGATGCCTGCCTGTTGCTACCTTCTGTGGCGGCGTGTAAAGGTACTATTAGGGTTTATCAGGCTAGGGTCACACTTGGGAGCTTGCATCCATTTGCAGGATGCATTAAAGGATCCTATTTTTCCCTTGCCATTTTCATGGCATGTGTGCACACTTGCTGGCTCAATTAACTGATGTGTTAACGCATGGTACATATATGTACCATGCGTTAACGGATGCGTTGCCCATAGACTCCCATGTTAAAAAAACTCATGCGTTTTTGCAAAAGCACCAAAAAACACTGCAGACCACGCTTTTTAGTGCACTTGCAAAATTGCATAGCGTCAAACGCATTGCACTTTTGCAATCCGTTTTTTGCATTGAAGTCTATGGGTGCGTTATCTCATGTGTTTTTGCAGATTTGCACATGAAAATAGCGCATGCATTTAGAAAATGCATGACGCAAGTCTGACCCTAGCCTCACTGATCTTTTATTGCCCACACTTTAAAAAAAGCACCAGATTGGGGAACACCTAACCCATGGCCTGGGAATTTGCCATGTGGGGGTTCTCTGGGGAACATTTGCCTGCCTTGTCCGTCTGGCCATTCCACTGCCTCTTCTTGCCTTTTACAGTGCTGTGGATTCCTTCCCCTCTGCACCACTGTCCTTGCTCTGCACGGCACCTTTCCAGGTTGAGTCAGTGACTTCATCGTCCACCATGTCATCTTCCACTTTCAATCTCTGGTCCTCCTGATTTGCTGACAACTGTGTCTCATCATCATTTACTTCTTGAATCGCCTTCTGAAAGGGTGTTCAAATTTTTGGGTATCACTACACCCAATCTCCTCTTGTCCTTCTTAAATATGGGCGGGACGAGAGACCAGAATTAATAAATGGAAATGTAAGGAGCTCCTGCAAGTGTATGAGATCCCTTATCTCCTGGGGCTTGTCATTGAGGGGAGAAGGAGGATCGGGGTGAGGATTATGTGATTCACACTCTTGGCGCATATCCAGGACTTCTGTGTCAAGCAGCCGGCTGCGCAGGGAGACCTTTAACCATAGTGATATATAGGCAGCCGGAGCACAGCATTACAGCACATTAACGCTTGCAGAATTCTAAGTTTTAGATGGAACCGTCAGCCAAATGGTTGACGATAGTATGACCCTAGCCTCAGAGATCAAGAAAAGGAGAAAAAGGCCAGTGGATATAAAAATGTTTTTCATCCTCGTTGTTTAAGAGAATGGTCTTCATGACATGTTGGACTAAAGAGGCCTTCACACACATCAATGTCGCTGCAACGCGATATAGACGCGATATTGACGCGTGTGACGTCCACATTAGACACCCCTGTATCATAGAGTCTGGAGAGACCTTGGAGCATAATAAGTGAAATTAAATTGACAGAGAATAACTTCTTTGTGAAATTAATTTTTTTGTACGGTTCAAGCAAACAGAAGAATTCTAATCTTGTCTGATCCTCTCATCTTTACCCATTTTTCTCAGTCTATCGCTTGATTTGCGGAACCTGTAATTTCAGGTGGGAAGTATCTACAGATGAGCTGCTTATCTTTTGTTCAAAATGCAGACATCGCCTTTGGAACTGAAGATATTTTTAAACTTGTTGCACATATAAAATCAAGAGTGGATTTTTTTTTTCACTTTGCAATCGGTGATAATGGACTCTCTTTCTATTAATGTTTTTTTACCATACTGAAAAATCTGTTCTGTATATAATTCAATACACTGGTACACCACAACCACGAGTATGCCATGTAGATGTTTTTTTTTTCAGTATGGGAACCTGTGCATGATGTATGCAACTGATATACAGTGGCAACCAAAAGTTTAGCTTTTTTAAAAAAAATAAAAGTGTGATAACTGCTGTCTGGTTGTTCTGATGTCATTCTCCTGGTGATTTTAGTAAACCGGAAGCAAATGGTGTCAGCTCTAAGAATGAAAATTGTGTTTAACCTTGTTTTATCCCTATGTTGGTCTGTTTTCTACATTTTGCATATTTTGTCATGGGCAGTCTAATTTTGCCTACTTTTTTTTTTTGTTTCTGTTTGTCTGCTTTTTGGTTAAAACATGGCAAAGACAAAGCCATTTTTATCACCAGATGTCAGGAGGCTTATTATTCTGAGAGTCAAGTCAGGGAAAAGCCAAAAGAGAAGCAATGGAATTCATGTATTCTCAGAGTCAAGTGTGAAATGATAGAAGAATATGGAGTGAGTGGTGCGACGGCTAAGATCAGTAGGGTTGAATGTACGTGCTCCAGTCAAGAAGCCTTTCATCTGCAAAGAAACGGATGGTCTAACTTGAGTTTGCCAAAGAACAATGGATAGAGACAGATTGGTCTAAAGGGCCAGTTACACGCTTCAATGTCCCAGCAATCCGACCAACGATCCGACTTGGCCTGGATCGCTTGAAAGTTGTTAATTGATCGCCAGTGAGGTGTCACACATAGGCGGCCGTCACACGCTACAATATCGTGAGCGATATTGTAAGCGATCACGTGCACGCGTGATCGCTAGCAATATCGTTCACATCGCTGGTGAGATGTCACACAGACAGACTCACCATCGATGTGGGCCAGCGAGATCGCTGGTGACTATGGTACACATCAGGTTACTATGCGCCGCCCGGCGCTTAGTAACTCGACGTTTACCATAGATACCATCTCCCAGCATAGGCTCTGCCGCTGGGAGATCGTTCATCGTGGTGTCACACACCACGATGAAGCAGATTGAACAAGCGATGATCGCTTGATATGAGCTCCGGCTCTCATATCTGCGATGTCACGATCAAGCGATTTTACATTGTAAAATCGCTTGATCGCACGTAGCGATGCACAAACAATATCGCTTAAGCGATCAAAAAGCAGATCGCTTAAACGATATCGTTCGCAATATTGAACCGTGTGACGGCCGCCATACAGATATATTGAACGATGCAGCAACGATTCCGCGACAAGCGAACGATACTTGTGGTTGTTTGGTCGCCTACGTGCTTCAGTTCTGAATAGGTGAAGTCGTAAATGAGATCGTTGGAAAGGTGTCACACACGACAATGTTGCAGGTTGACTGAACGACGGACTGATTTATGGTCCTGTTAATAAACCTGCGATCAACGATCAGCTGACTTATCGTTGGTCGTATCTACGTGTCACACGCAATGACATTGTTACGACGTTGCTGCACCGCCCCAAAAGCCATGACGTACCAACAATATCATTAACAATATCGTACCGTGTAACGGGCCCTTAAGGTATTGTGGTCGAGTGAATCCAAGTTCAATCTGTTTGGCAGTGATAGCAGCACTATATATACCACCCAATTGGTAAATATAATGATATAATGTATCCAACACCTACAGGGAAACATGGTGGTAGCAATGTCATGGTTTGGGTCTGCTTTTTTCTGCATCTGCCATTGGCCCACTGCATAGAATTAATGGAAATATGAATGCTAAAATGTACAAGGATATACTGGAGAATACAATGCTGCAACATGGTAAAACCAGAGTAGACAGGGGCTGGAATTTCCAGCAAGACAATGATCCTAAGCACACATCCAATTAAATAAGAATTGGTTAGCAAAGAAAGAAAAAGAAAAACATTCACCTGTTGCAAAGGCCAAGCCAATCCCCTGATTTACACCCTATAGAGCACCTTTGGGAAGAGTTAGGGTGATGAGTTGGGGCCTGTACACAGAACATTAAAGATGAATTGTTTGCAGATTTGCAAATGGAATATAGCAAGATCCCTCAAGATGTCTGGAATACCCGAGTGGCTTCAATGCTCGTCGGTGCAGTAATTAAAGCAAAAGGTTATGCTACAAAATACTAAGATGTGTCATTGTAAATAATGGATTACGCTCTCTGTTGTGATCAATAAATAGTACATGCAAAACTATTGAAAGTCAGTTTTATTTAATTAAATGACCAGACCTACATTCAAAAGTATTTTGGTTAAAATGAATGTCTTGCATGATGACAACTTCATGCACTTTCAATTCATCACCAGGAAAATGTCATCACAACAACCAGACAGAAGGAATCACACTACTAAAACAATGCTAACCTTTTGGACACCACTGTACCAGTCCTATATTGGGTCCTTACATTTGAGACTTACGTTGGGAGATTATACAAGGGTTGGAGATATATAATTTCTCAATATATTTTACAGAACGCTTTATCAAAACAATTAAAAAATGTCTGAATCATTGTAGTTAAAAATGACTCACACAATTTGCCGAATGCCTAGCAACCTAACAAGATTCCTTTAACCTTTAAAAATGCTCCTATTCTTGACTTTTCTTCTCACTATAGTTTGTCATTGGCTTTAAGGAAAATGTTAAAGAGATTTAAATGTCCACTTCAGTTTTAAAGGTCATTCGTCCAAACTGGTATTTGACGGGAGTTTTGTTGGTTCAGAAAAAAAATAAAATGTCTGACTATTCTATAAAGCATTTCACAAACTTGTGTTTAGCTTTCCAATCAATCATG
The DNA here is from genome assembly GCA_033576535.1 of Allobates femoralis. Lineage (NCBI taxonomy): Eukaryota > Metazoa > Chordata > Amphibia > Anura > Aromobatidae > Allobates > Allobates femoralis. The sequence continues at coordinate 83,601,835 of JARQOC010000005.1, forward strand.
ATACACCTTTCATATTACAGATCCTTAATGTTTCCAAGCAACAGTTCATGCTATTTTACATATAACATGGAATTTAGACAATTGAAAGGACCCATGTTACTACAGGGTGGGCCATTTATATGGATGCACCTAAATAAATAAAATGGGAATGGTTGGTCATATCAACTTCCTGTTTGTGGCATATTTCTATGTGAGAGACGGAAACCTTTTTCAGATGGGTGGTGACCTTGGTGGCCATTTTGAAGCCGGACATTTTGGATCCAGCTTCATTTTTTTCAATGGGAAGAGGGTCATGTGACACATTAACCTTATTGAGAATTTCATAAGAAAAAACAATGGTGTGCTTGGTTTTAATGTAACTTTATTCTTTCATGAGTTATTTACAAGTTCCCTCCAAGAATGTTGGAACACAAAAATTGATGGTATGGTGTGGTATATGGGGTTCAAAAATAGTGGGGCCGTGCTTCATCAATGGAAACCTCAATGCCACTAGACATCTGAATCATGTATCAATTTCAGATATTCAGTGGCATTGAGGTTTCCATTGATGAAAAATGTCCCCACTACCTTTGTACCCCATACACCACACCATACCATCAATTTTTGTGTACGAACAGTCTTGGAGGGATCTATCCACTGTGGGTCAGTGTCAGACCAATAGTGCTGGTTTTGTTTGTTAACTTCACCATCCACAAAAAAGTGTGCCTCATCACTCATCTGAAGGCAATTGTCTATGCTGTGAAGATACGAGATGTGCAGCATCTGAAACAACGGATACTGGTAGCCTGTGCTAGCATTTCTTCTGCGGTGTTGCTATCAGTGTCAAGAGTGGGAGAAGAGGGTTGCATTGACAATCCAACACAATGGGCAGTACTTTGAACACATTTTATAAGTGGTCTTAAACTTGTAAATAACTCATGAAAGAATAAAGTTACGTTAAAACCAAGCACAACATTGTTTTTCTTATGAAATTGTCAATAAGTTTGATGTGTCACATGACTCCCTTCCCATTGAAAAAAATAAAGTTGGATCCAAAATGTCCAACTTCAAAATGGCCGCCATGGTCAAAAGCCATCTGGAAAAGTTTCCCCCCTCCCATATACTAAGGTGCCACAAACAGGAAGTTGATATCACCAACCATTCCCATTTTAGGTCGTTTAAATAAACGTTAAATAGTTCAAGTGAATATAAGAGCTTTGTAATATAATTTATCACAGAAATCTGCTGCTTTCTCCACACATGAGCCACCTTTCCTCTTCCTTCTGTGCGCTATCTACAGGGACACTGCTGTCACATGTACGCTGGAGCATGTAAACTGTTTGCTGAGAAACATAATAAAATATAATGTTAAACATTTAAACATTTTTTCTACATACTTTTATTTAGCAAAAAAAGTATTCTTTATCTATTGACTCTGTCAGGATTTTAAAGACAGCAACTGCAACAATCATAACCCTTCCTAGATTTTAGAGGACATGTGGTAGGACAGGCTGCATGAATAACGAATGTTGTGTCCCACAAATGGGAACAACTCATTGTGTGTGTTTCTATGCCATGCACTGCATTTTGCTGTTGCTAGGCAGAAGGTCTGCTTCTTGAAGTTTGTCCCTAAGTCCTTCCTGTAGTTGATCATATTAGCTTTCACTCCCTCTCTTCTTCCAAAATTATCAGTTTGCTGTAGCCATTTTTAGATGCAAGTGTTGAACTGCTCTGTTTGGATTACATCTGCTGCATTGAGCTTAAATACAAGATTTCAGAGAAAATCATTTTCGTTTCTCCTGGACTTTTATTACAAATCAGTGTGGCTGAGTTGGCACTCTATGAGGAAGCATCGCATGTGAGTACAACAATCATACAGTTACCATCAGTAACACACTACGCCGCAAGGGACTCAGATCCTGCAGTGCCAGACGTGCCCCCCTGGTTAAGTCATTGCATGTCCAGGCCCGTCTGAAGTTTGCTAGAGAGCATTTGAATGATCCAGAAGAGTTTTTGGGAGAATGAAATATGGTCAGATAAAACCAAAATAGAACTGTATGGTAGAAACACAACTCGTGTTTGGAGGAGACAGAATGCTGAGTTGCATCCAAAGAACACCCTACCTACTGTGAAGAGTTGGGGGGCGAACATCATGCTAAGGGGCTGTTTCTCTGCCAAGGGACCAGGACGACTGATCTGTGTATAGTACAGACCAAATCTCATTCAAAGAGTTTTATTTATTTTCATGACTATGAAAATTGTAGATTCACACAGAAGGCATCAAAACTATGAATTAACACGTGGAATTATATACTTAACAAAAAAGTGTGAATCAACTGACAATATGTCTTATATTCTAGGTTCTTCAAAGTAGCCACCTTTTACTTTGATTACTGCTTTGCACACTATTGGCATTCTCTTGATGAGCTTCAAGAGGTAGTCACCGGAAATGGTCTTCCAACAGTCTTGAAGGAGTTCCCAGAGATGCTTAGCACTTTTGCCTTCACTCTGTGGTCCAGCTCACCCCAATCCACCTCGATTGCGTTCAGGTATGGTGACTGTGGAGGCCAGTTCATCTGGTGTAGCACCCCATCACTCTCCCTCTTGGTCAAATAGCCCTTACACAGCCTGGAGGTGTGTGGTCATTGTCCTGTTGAAAAATAAATGATGGTCCAACTAAACGCAATCTGGATGGAATAGTGTGGCGCCCTGCATGGTCAGGCGTCACAGAGGGGTATTGCACCCATAAAAGAGGTGTAATTGCCCCAGCTGCAAGTGGACCCTAGGATGGTGGGTGGGACCAATTCCCAGCACTCCCACATTAGCTGAGCGGTGAGAGGTTACCCGGGAGGGGATATATTCACCTCTAGGGGGATCAAGGAGGGCTTCTGTCAGCAGAATGGCTAACTAGGAGCAAGAGTAGTCCCTCTCTAGTGGGCAAGAGATGGAGAGGGTTTGGAACAGTCGAAGGAGGAGAGTTGGAAAGAGTGTGGAACGAGGCAGAAGGTCAAACCGAGGCGGTTTCAAGCCAAACTGGAGGGAAGAAGAAGGGACCTTGAGGAGGTCCTGAAAGAGGGCGCCTGACGAGAGAAGTCCAGGCCCTAAAGAGAAAGGGAGATCCTCAGAGTGGAGCGACCATACTCCAGGGGATACTCCAGTCCACCACAGGAATGCCGGGCCCGAGGATCCGGCCAAAGTCCAGCTTTGCAGTCGGCAACCGGCTGTTGTGGTTTGTTTATAAGCCGCAGCACCCTGCCAGTGTAGCGGTCTGCCTACTTCCTCACCACGATGGAGAGGACTGCCGGTACTACCTACACGGAGCTACTAGGGATAGGCCCATCCTAGGCGGGGAAGAACGGACACGGGTTTGTCAATGAAGGTACACCACGGGTTCCAAGATACCACCTGGGATCCACTTGCAGCCTCCCGTAAAGCTACCTGTTATTTTTAACATCTTGCTGAACTGTGAATCTTGTCTGTGCTGCTACGAGTTTACAGTAAAGTACCCGGGAGAAAGTGACTTTGCCTGCGTGTGTTTTCCTAAATCAACCTGTTCCCTTGCAGGAATGCTGCCCCGGAGGAATTGCCCTACCTGTAGGGGGCTTTGCCAACTCAGCCGCACTACCATCTACCATCGGCGGACTGTGTTGGCGCTGTTGACCCATAATCAGGTACTACAGGTTCTTATTCCCCTGTAAATACACCCTTTTTGAAGTGTCACCCAGGCCACAGGATCAGGCGCTGCCACCCGTGACATCCCTAATACAAACCACCAAGCCTGGTAGCCGAGTACCCCAAGGCCTGGGGCTCGACAATAGCATGCCGCTGCAAGATGCTGTGGTAGCCATGCTGGTTCAGTATTCCTTAAATGTTGAATAAATCCCCAACAGTGTCACCAGCAAAGCACCCCCACACCATCACACCTCCTCCTCCATGCTTCACGGTGGGAACCTGGCATGTAGAGTCCATCCATTCACCTTTTCTACGTCGCACAAAGACACAGTGGTTAGAACCAAAGATCTCAAATTTGGACTCATCAAACCAAAGCACAGATTTCCACTGGTCTAATGTCCATTCCTTGTGTTCTTTAGCCTAAACAAGTCTCTTCTGCTTGTTGCCTGTCCTTAGCAGTGGTTTCCTAGCAGCTATTTTACCATGAAGGCCTGCTGCACAAAGTCACCTCTTAACAGTTGTTGTAGAGATGTGTCTGCTGCTTGAACTCTGTGTGGCATTGACCTGGTCTCTAATCTGAGCTGCTGTTAACCTGCAATTTCTGAGGCTGGTGACTTGGATGAACTTATCCTCCGCAGCAGAGGTGACTCTTGGTCTTCCTTTCCTGTGACGGTCCTCATGTGAGCAAGTGTCTTTGCAGCGCTTGATGGTTTTTGCAACTGCACTTGGGGACATTTTCAAAGTTTTCCCAATTTTACGGACTGACTGGCCTTCATTTCTTAAAGTAATGATGGCCACTCGTTTTTCTTTACTTAGCTTCTTTTTTCTTGCCATAATACAAATTCTAACAGTCTATTCAGTAGGAATATCAGTTGTGTCTCCCCCAGACTTCTGCACAACACAACTGATGGTCCCAACCCCATTTATAAGGCAAGAAATCCCACTTATTAAACCTGACAGGGCAGTGAGCACAGCTGTGAAGTGAAAACCATTTCCGGTGACTACCTCTTGAAGTTCATCAAGAGAATGCCAAGAATGTGCCAAGCAGTAATCAAAGCAAAAGGTGGCTACTTTGAAGAACCTAGAATATAAAATATATTTTCAGTTATTTCACACTTTTTTGTTAAGTATATAATTCCACATGTGTAATTTCATAGTTTTGATGCCTTCAGTGTGAATCTACAATTTTCATAGTCATGAAAATAAAAAAAACTCTTTGAATGAGCAAGGGCATTGAAGATGAAACATGGCAGTGTCTTTCAGCATGACAATGATCCCAAGCACACCACCAGGGCGATGAAAGAGTGGCTTTGTAAGAAGCATTTCAAGGTCCTGGAGGGGCCTAGTCAGTCTCCAGATCTCAACCCTATAGAAAGGAGTGCAAAGTCTGTGTTGCCCAGTGACACCTCCAAAACATCACTGCTCTAGAGGAGCTCTGCATGGAGGAATGGGGCAACATACCATCAACAGTGTGTTCCAACCTTGTGAAGACTTACAGAAAACGTTCCACCTCTGTCATTGCCAACAAAGGAGATATAACAAAGTATTGAGATGAACTTTTGTTATTAACCAAATACTTATTTTCTACCAAAATTTGAAAAAAAAATTCTTTCCAATTCAGACAATGTGATTCTAAGGATTTGTTTTCTCATTTTGTCTCGCATGGTTGAGGTCACCTATGTTGTCAATTACAGGCCAACCTCATCTTTTTAAGTGGGAGAACTTGCAGACTGCGGATATTCACACCAACCCCACTATTACTCAACCTTGTTCCCCTTTTCTTAACTATGAATAACAACATGACAGTCAATGACCTTTGGTGGATGGGGTCAGCCACAGCTTTTTTATTAATTTGTGCAAGAAAGAGGAAAGAAGACGTCATAAAGGCGATACAACCTCAGGAGAGTTTTTCAAAAAGCAAATATCAATTTTATTTAGAAAAGCAAAAAAACACAGGTAAGGTCCGCAAACAGTTAAAATTATGGCCACAATTTGTCACATGCAACCTCCAATAGTAATATATTGGCAGGTAACCTTCTTAGGCTTGTCTGAGTAAGGTTAAAATATAAGGTAAATATCCCTATAACTTTTTTCTTCAAACCGGAACCAAGACGCTATGCACCACCGGACTCCCGGAGGACAAGTCATTCATCGGTTCCATAATCTCCAACATCTCTCTCTTATTTTACCACCAACTGTGACTTAAATTCAAACTGTGAAACATAAAAACCATATCAGAACACAATCTCCTCTCTCTTTCTTTTTTGTTTATTTTTAAAGGGTGGGTGGGATTGAAGTTTTAGCCAGCCAGATATTGGAAGAGAGCAAACCAGGGCCAAAGGGCCCTGTTCATACTCCAGGCACATACTACACATACAGGAGAGCAATACATTCTGGCTCGCTTGTGCTTCTTGTGACATGCACCCTGTAAATTGTTAAGTCCGCTCTCTCAGCTAAAATAATGCCACACACATAGTAGGGATGGGCGAATCTACTCGCTAGGACTCGTTACTCGGCGAGTAGTAAGGGACTCGCAGGACTCGGTACTCTGCGAGTCTCCCAGTGATTACTCGCACGAGTCAAATGCAAATCAATATCAATCCTAGTTTTGTCAGAAACGCTGACAAAACTAGGATTGCCATTGTTTGCATTAGACTCGCGAGTAATCACTGGCTACTGTGCCAGTGATAGCAGGGAAACTCGCAGATAACTGCTGTTTCTTTGCGAGCCGAGTCCAGCTGTCTTCTCTGTGCAGCTCCAGGGTCCTAGAGCCCGCCTGCTGCCTGATGTAGCAGTGCTGAGATTGTTCTCAGTCTGCTCATTCCCTGTGTACAGACATGAATGTCTGTGCACAGAGATGATGTAGCAGTGCTGAGATTGTTCTCAGTCTGCTCATTCCCTGTGTACAGACATGAATGTCTGTGCACAGAGATGATGTAGCAGTGCTGAGATTGTTCTCAGTCTGCTCATTCCCTGTGTACAGACATGAATGTCTGTGCACAGAGATGATGTAGCAGAGCTGAGATTGTTCTCAGTCTGCTTATTCCCTGTGCATAGACATCTATATTTATGCACAGGGGATGTAGCAGAGAGGACATCGCGTTTTGGACTGCGTCGGACGGAAGAGGATTTTTTTAATTAAAGATGGAGTCCCTAATGGCTTTTTTTTTTATTTCTAATAAAAAATTTTCCTTGTGTTGTGTTTTTTTTTAAAACAATTTAATAGAAATTCATGGCGGTCATGTCTAATATTGGCGTGACCGCCATAAATTTCGGGCTTAGGGCCAGCTGATAATACAAAGCTGGCCCTAACCTCTTTATTACCCAGCGTGCCACCGCTACCAGGGCCGCTGGAAGAGCGGGGTTCAGCGCCAGAGGATGGCGCTTCAATGAACGCGCCATCTTCTGGGGCGGCTGTGGGCTGCAATTTGCAGTGGGGGGTGCCCAGAAAGCTTGGGCATCCCTGCGCTGCGGATTCCAGCCCCCAGCTGCTTAGCTGTACCTGGCTAGACATAGAAATTGCGTGGAGCCCCACGCATTTTTTTTTAATTATTTCATGAACTTCAGAGTCAGAGTCTCAGAGTCTGAGAGTCAGAATCTCAGAATTTCATGAAATAATTAAAAAAAAAATGCGTGGGGCTCCGCGCAATTTCTATGTCTAGCCAGGTACAGCTAAGCAGCTGGGGCTGGAATCCGCAGCGCAGGGATGCCCAAGCTTTCTGGGCACCCCCCGCTGCAAATTGCAGCCCGCAGCCGCCCCAGAAGATGGCGCGTTCATTGAAGCGCCATCCTCTGGCGCTGAACCCCGCTCTTCCAGCGGCCCTGGTAGCGATGGCACGCTGGGTAATAAAGAGGTTAGGGCCAGCTTTGTATTATCAGCTGGCCCTAAGCCCGAAATTTATGGCGGTCACGCCAATATTAGACATGACCGCCATGAATTTCTATTAAATTGTTTTAAAAAAAACACAACACAAGGAAAATTTTTTATTAGAAATAAAAAAAAAAGCCATTAGGGACTCCATCTTTAATTAAAAAAATCCTCTTCCGTCCGACGCAGTCCAAAACGCGATGTCCTCTCTGCTACATCCCCTGTGCATAAATATAGATGTATATGCACAGGGAATAAGCAGACTGAGAACAATCTCAGCTCTACTACATCATCTCTGTGCACAGACATTCATGTCTGTACACAGGGAATGAGCAGACTGAGAACAATCTCAGCTCTGCTACATCATCTCTGTGCACAGACATTCATGTCTGTACACAGGGAATGAGCAGACTGAGAACAATCTCAGCACTGCTACATCAGGCAGCAGGCGGGCTCTAGGACCCTGGAGCTGGGGCAGCCAGAACACAGAGAAGACAGGATCTTATCTGTGCGAGTCAGCGATTACTTACAAAGTAAACGAGCAATGCAAATAAATGACAAAACTAGGATTGCTTCAGGCTGAAGCTTCCGAGACACATCTGCGATTTGTAAATCTCACACTACTCGCTATTACTCGCTTCCCCATTCATTAACATTGGACTCGCTAGACTCGCAACGAGTAGCGAGTCCTGGGCTCGGACTCGCTAGAGTCAAGCGATTCTGAGTAATTTAGGATTCGCCCATCACTAACACATAGTCATTTACAGTAGTTTAGGTGACTGACATCATCAATGTTTGTCATTGGGGTTCACGGAGCATAGCATGACCGGGAGAAGCTGCTGCTCAAAGTCTATGGAGTTTCGCTCTGAGGCTCCATAGCTTTCGTAATCGAGGAATGCCATTGGAACTGCAGGATTACAACGGATCTTGGAACTTTTCTTTCTAATAAATTGGTAAACAAGGGACAGTCTCTTGTCTTTAGCAGCTGCGAGTAGAAAGGTCAGGCACAATCGCACTGTGTCACTTGATTAAACCCTCAAAGCTCGCCCGAAAGGCAATTATCGATGTAGGAACTGCAATTTTTGCAAGACTGCTAGCAACTTGTTTTGCTTTGTCGGAGCACGTCAGTAGCCTGTGAAGATTAACCCTGTCAAGGATCATGGATCCAGGCTCAGATGAAGAAGCCCAGAGTGGTGCAGACAGTCTCTCTTGTTCAGTCAATGCAGGAAGGGAGGATGCTGAGTTGTTTTTCAACCAATGCGACACTGCTGAGATTACCACCTTGATCAGCACTAAGAACTTAGAACAACAGATTCAAAACCTCGCTGAAAAAGAGGTGAAATTGTTCTGGACAGTACAGTCATTAAAAAGTTATATAACTGTTAAAAGAGTGCCAAGAGGCCTTAGGCTAGTCAAGGCCATGGCCTTCGGACAGGAAGACCCCTTGTTTGTTAAAGAGTGGATCTCTCTATAGGAAACCTACAAGTACCAATGCTTTATTACGCTTTGATAGTGCGCACCCTTACCACACTAAAAAAGGCCTACCTTATAGCCAATTTCTACGAGTCCAAAGAATGAATAATAATCCTACCATCAGAGAGGAGCAACTCTCTAACTTAGAAGGCAGATTCATAAAAGAGGGGTACCCAATAAAGATTGTACAGGAGGCACGGTTGAGAGCGAGTGTGAAACATTCACGTGTAGTGAATATTAACAATGAAAAAATGAAGCAACAAAAAGATCATGATAAGAGATTCACTTTTGCTTTCAAGTACGGCCCCATGTACAACGTCATCGCGGGTGCAATCAGAAGGTGTTGGCCCATTGTGACTAAAGACAAGGATCTAAGTTCAAAAAATATAGGCCCCCCCTTGATAACGTACCGTAGAAGTAACAACTTATCAGACCTTCTGGTAAAAAATCGAACTGACTCAATGAAAAAAGTGACTTGGTTGGACAAAGCTCGCCCGAAAGGCAATTATCGATGTAGGAACTGCAATTTTTGCAAGTTCCACATTACTGATAACCCCATAAAAATCGGAGGTATAAATCATGTAGTGAGGTCTTATATTAGTTGCAAAACCAAATGGACTGTTTATGTAGTTTGGTGTACATGCAACAGGTTCTACATAGGTAAGACCATTAGAGAGCTGTACATCCGCTTTAGAGAACACTGTAATTCTATCAAGACTGGGGTAGGTTGCCCCAGGCTCATCCAACACATACGCGAATGCCATAATGGTAACGCAGACGTGCTACGCTTTGCTGGCATAGAACAAGTAGTAGCCTCACCTTTGGGAGGTGACTTGCACAAAAAATTATTACAGGTGGAAAGCAGATGGATCAATGACACTGGAGCTTGCGATGCTCTGGGACTTAATGAAAGGAATGATTTCTCCCCCTTTCTGTAGTGTGTAGTCAAGTATTTGGTTTGATTATGCTCTCCTTAAGAGATAGTAATAATATATTGAAATGATAGGGATACTGTTATGCCGGGCCCTTATGAACTACTAAGATATGTAATAAGGTACCTCAAATTCAGCCCTATTACGCCATTTCTCCCATATGCCCCGTCTGTGTCTGCTGAGTTCACTTATCATATATATATAAAAAATTGGCTTTTGAGGTATGGTAATACATATTTTATGTTCCCCAGACTTTAATACAACGCTATATATATTAAATTGACATAATACTAGCTGGTCTTGTTTAATAGTTCGGACTTTTCTCTCCCCCCTTTTTTATAGGTAGATTCCTGATCTGTCTATTACTGTTAGAAAGGAATCGTTCATTTAAGTGTTAAATTCAAAGTAATGTATCTTATAGTTCTAAAGTATGCATTGGTTGTTCTGTAACATGTAATTTTACTTTTAAGTTGTTTTTCACATATTGAGCACTGTGTACTTACACCGTGGACTGGCGTGGGCGGTCTCCTCCAGGCTTATTTACCTCGGATGTGACGTCAGACGCCAGACTAGTGTGGTCCGTAGAAGCAGCGAGTCTCGCTGCGAAACGGGGAACCGTCACCTATCCTCAGCACTCCCTCCCTTCCCTGCCTGTCCGAGATGAATCGCATGGAATAAAAATCTTGAAGAGCTTCCCGTGGTGAGTTGCCGTGTTATTTCTATTTGATACAGTCTCTTGTCTTTGTTTCTGTCTTTTTTATGTATTTCCCTTCCTGGACTATGTCAGATTTGTTTAACTATGTTGGATTCCTTGAACTATGTCGGGCTTCTGTGGGGCTTTTATTTAATACATGGTGACCAGGGTAAGTTTGGGGTGTATTTTGTAAAATAAAGTATTTTCTTTTCACTTACTGGATTAGGAACGGGGTAGGGTATCTGACAATTGCCTCTCCATTAATAACACCAGGGCTTGGTGCCAGCTGATACTGCACAGGTGACATCAACCACAAAATCCATTACCCTGATTGCTACCACACCAGGGAAAATCAAAAAGAGACAAGGTAGCCTGCCTGATCTATTAGTATGGGTGTGACCAATAGGTTGTATACAGACACTTTGCATCTCACATACCTGTGTAACTGACGCCCTATGGTAACCTTGTGCCTATAATACCATTAATCACCTCCCCCATGGCTTGGCTGGTTGCAGGTGATGTCATTTCCCCCCCCCCCCCATAGCTTTGGCTGGTTGCAGGAGATTGTGCATTGGTATCAGGCACTTGTATTGCCTATCAGTGGGTCTTATATCGTCCTGCTAAGTGCAATGGATACTGGGCCTTGGCTACTTTTGGTGAGTTTTTTTCAGCATTTTTTGTCCATTTAATGTTTTTTCTGTGTTTCAACCAACTTTATTGATACAAATATGTTTAGCTTAAAAGCATTTTTTGGTGCCTTTACTCTGCGTAAACTCAATAAAAAAGCAAGTGCGTCTTTTTACCTGCAGATATTCCACATCTAATGCATGGCTATGAAGAAAATCCGCATTGAACATTCAGCATTCCCGCAAGAGAAATTGACATGCTACATCTAGGAAAAACGCACCATAGGGCAGTTTACAGAGCATAAAGACAAGCCCAGTGGGCATGAGATTTCTATTAATCGTATGCACTTGTTTTGTAGAATGCAGTGATTTGAACACAGAGAATATATGCTTCATCCATACATAACACTAGTAACACTGATTGTGGGGATTTACTCCAAGGTGCCCATACACCTTCAATAGCTTTGATTGCACTTTGAGGCTATGGCATTGCGACTTCCCCATACACATGTATGATTGGGTCAGTCTTCTTAAAATTCTATATATTTCAGTATTTTTAGTTCACACAAGAAATACTGATATATGTCAACAAGATATGAGAACTTGACCTGTGATAATCCCAGAGGTGTATGGCCCAATATAGTACTTATTAACACTCATCCTGTATGAACATCACAGAAATAAGACAAGTGGTGGCAACTGAGAGTCAGACTGTGAAATACCGGGGTGATCGTAAATATTTTATTCGTTTTATTCAAATTTATTTTGTTTCTTTTTAAACAGCCAAGACAGTGACAGCGAATATTGCGTTTCGTGTACCGCTCTACATGCAGTTGTATTCATTAAATTGGACTGCTCGACTCTATGTGGTCTAAGATAGTCTTCTTTCTTTAAGGATTAACTATCTTTTTATAATTTTTTCTAGAAATGAATAGTACACATGAAAATAAACTTTGTGTTTCAACGTAGAGAAATCTCCTTTTTTCTTTTTCTAAATTGATTTTTTTCTAAAAATTCCCCCTTTTCATGGGTTAAATCTGTGGAACAGCAAGAGTTAGGCCAAAACTGTACCACCAGTATGAGAACTGAAAGGTTAGTGAAGGCACCACAGTCAGGTAGAAAATGCTGGGTCCACATATAACTCAGGCGGTGCTGCACTTACTATCCCAGGGAAAAGAGCCACGGAAGATGTTCAATAAAGAGAGAGGCACACATCCAGTTAAAATCCAGATTTATTCAAAGCTTATTAAAAAGCTAGCACGGTGTTACCAAAGCATGCAGGGAAGAGGGAATGGAGGGAAGGAGCTGCCTTTACACAGGGACCTAGGTTATTGCTTCCTGTGTAAAGGCAGCTCACCGGCCTCAGTTCCTTACGGACCAGTAGAAGCACAGTTGCATGAAACAGCTGTAGTCCTTGCCCCTTCCTCCCACACCCTCTCCCCTGCATGCTATCATAACACTGTGCTGGCCTTTAAATAAGCTTTAAATAAACCTGAATTTTAACTGGACGAGTGCCACTCTCTTTATTGGACGTCTTCCATGGGTTAAAATCTCTCTTTGCTTAATACAGATTTTCCCATTACTGAGATAGGAGATGACAATTGGTGCTCATACAGTTCTATGGAGAACTGTAACTGTCATTTCAGGAGAACTTGCAGCAGAATGACTGTGTCTGTCTCCACCTCCAGCTCCTCTTATCTTAAGAGAATTTTAAAGCACTATCATCTCCTATCTCAGTAATGGGAAAGTCTTTCTTCTCTAAGTACAGCTTTTACCCATAAATTGAGAATAAAATGCCATTTGAGAAGGAGAAAGAAGCACATTTCTCTTATGAGATGTAATATAAAGTTGCTTATTTTCATCTGTACAAATCATTTTTGAGATGAAAATGGAAAACAGTGATTACTCTTTAAGAAGCAGATATTGGGTTTGACTTACTGTGTAAAGTAAAGCAGAATGTATCTTAGAAAACTTCAGAACTTTTGTAATACAATATATTAACTTTATTTGTCGAGACTAAAGTACCCCTTTTATTAGGCAATAGAAATGGTGCACAGGTGTAGCTGTGGGGAATCAAATAATATTTGCTGCACTTGGAGCTATGAGTTTTAGCGAGACTAAGGGTGCTTTCACATCTGCGTTTTTCGTAATTCGCGGCAGATGCGGTGAAAAAACCGCATCTGCCGCATTTACCGCATAACCGTTCCACTTGCGGCGCGGTTGCGTTTTTTTCTATGCAATGTATAGGGGGACTTGCGGCAGATGCGGCAAGTGCGGTTTTGCACTTGCGGCAGGTGCGGCCGCGAAAAAAACCGCAGTAAGCCGCGGTTTTTTTCGCGGCCGCACCTGCCGCAAGTGCAAAACCGCACTTGCCGCACCTGCCGCAAGTCCCCCTATATATTGCATAGAAAAAACCGCAACCGCGCCGCAAGTGGAACGGTTATGCGGTAAACGCGGCAGATGCGGTTTTTTCACCGCATCTGCCGCGAATTACGAAAAACGCAGATGTGAAAGCACCCTAAGGCTGAAGGCACACTGGGCGAGGGACTCGCGCGAGTGCAATGTGAGGGAAACTCGCATTGCACTCGGACCAGTGTTGCCCTATCAGGCAGGGCACACTGGTGCGAAGCCCCCGCATTGTGAGTCAGAAGCAAGTGCAGTCGCAGCATGCCGCGACTGCACACGATTCTGACGCACATGAGAGCAATGCAAGTGTACGGGGACGAGAAAATCTCGCCCCCATACAGCACACAGTGCGATATTCGCAGTAGTGTGCTGCGCAAATCGTTTCAAACTCGCCCGTTGTCAAAAGCCGGCGAGTTTGAATGTCCCACCATGCGCATACAGTAGTAATCATTCTGCCCCGCTGTGAAAGCGATGCAAGATAATTATTATAATGTGCTTTAACATTCATGTCAGCATATGTCCTGAGACTGTCCAAGCTCCTGGACACAGGCTGAGGTCCCAAATGGCCAAATGTGTGTTTTCTGCCTATAAATCTGCAAAGTCGGTAATTGTCGGCTTTACAGTTCCATTTCTAAATTCCTGCGGCTCCTGTCAGTGAACAGGGGTAATGTACGCTGTCCAGGGTCCTGAACAGCTAAGTAATCAGCACAGTAGTTTGCCTGTGCTGATTACTTAGCTGTTCAGGACCCTGGACAGCGTATATTACGACTGTTCACTGACAGGAGAGCAGCAGGAGTTTAGAAATGGAACTGTAAAGCCGACAATTACCGGCTTTGCAGATTTATAGGCAGAAAACACACATTTGGTCATTTGTGACCTTAGCATGTGTCCAGGAGCTTGGACAGTCTCAGGAAACATGCTGACATGAGTGTTAAAGCACATTATAATAATCATCTTGCACCGCTGCTGTCACAACAGGGCAGAATGATTATTACTGTATGAGCATAGTGGGAAATTCTAAATCACCGGCTTTTGACAGCCGGTGAGTTTGAATTCCCCGACAAATGCTGCCCGGGGTCCTTTAGGTCCACGGACAGCATCACAAACACACGCACTCACACCTCACACTCGCAGCAGACTCACATCAATACATGCGGTCACACTCCCCCCATGCACCACACTCACACACACCCACAAACACGCATTACATTAGCATCACTGTCGTGCATCAAACACGCTCAGAGTTTGATGCACCACAGTGTGCCTTCAGCCTAATAAACAGTATCAGTATTAGGGTGGGGTGAGAAGGCAGTATAGCTCTGACAAGGATTGCATCGCAGAGCACGGACTGGCCGCAGCTCTCCTGACTCAAGGGTGACAGCCTCTCGTATTATTATTAAGCCGTCATATACTCCCTGACAGAAGTTATGTTGCTTATCCATGTTATCTAAATAAAAGCTTACAACCTGACGTTAAATGTATCCATTGGTTGTATAAATTACTCTTTTGAAAGCTGAAACCCTCCGAAATGTGGTTTAGGTTAAGAAAATAAATTGGCATCAATGCTGAAATATTGATAATTTAATGAACACAGAATTGTCAGATTTTGGCAAGACAAATGTTTTGTCACCTGGTCATCTAATCCACCCAATCCTAGTTTACATCCTCACCTGTGCTCCGTAAATGATCGGTTAATTAGTGGGTGTGTATAAAAAGAAACCCAGCACCCCAGACCTTCACTTGAACTGCTACTTGAGCTCTGACAACATGCCAAAAATCCACCCTGCGACCAAAGCCTTGATTATCAAGAGG
Source organism: Allobates femoralis (assembly GCA_033576535.1). Lineage (NCBI taxonomy): Eukaryota > Metazoa > Chordata > Amphibia > Anura > Aromobatidae > Allobates > Allobates femoralis. The sequence goes on from JARQOC010000005.1 coordinate 83,617,297, forward strand.
CTGAAGACCAGATCCACTGGCTGACACCTTTAATGTGTCTCAGCGTCAAGTACAAAGAATTAAAAAAAGATTTGAAGAGACTGGAGATAAGTTTGACAAGCCCAAGTCCAGCAGACCCCGCAAGAAAACTGCTGAGGAGGAATGTTTATTGGTTAGAAAATCCAAAGCAAGCCCCTCTTCCACTGCAGCAGAGCTCCAACAGGCCTGGTCACCTCAAGTCCCTGTGTCAACTAAAACAGTTTGTAGGATTCTGTCTCGAAATGGCCTCCATGGTTTAATAAGTGCCCAGAAGCCAGCACTAAACAAAAGGCAAATAAAAAACCATGTGACATTTGCAAAGTCCCACAGCCTGCTAAACAGATGGACGCTGTAAAAGTGGCAGAAGGTGGAATTCTCTGATGAATCTTCAGTCGAATTACACCACAGCTGCCGCAAATACTGCAGGAAACCTACTGGAGCCCGTATGGATCCAAAATATACCCAGAAAACAGTTAAATTTGGTGGTGGAAAGATCATGGTCTGGGGTTACATTCAGTATGGGGGTGTGCGAAACATTTACAAGGTGGAAGGCAATATCAATAGCCTAAAATATCAAGAAGTATTAGCTACCTCTTATATTCCAAATCATAAAAGCGGTCAAATTCTGCAGCAGGATGGTGCTCCATCTCATACATCCATCTCTACAACAAAGTTCCTCCAGGCAAAAAATATCAAACTGCTCAAGGACTGGCCAGCCCAGTCACCAGCCATGAACATCATTGAGCATGTTTGGGGTAGGATGAAAGAGGAAGCTTGGAGGACAAAACTAAAGAATCTAGATGAACTCTGGGAGGCATGTAAGACTGCATTCTTTGCTATTCCTGATGACTTCATTAATAAATTGTAGGAATCATTGTTGAACCGCATGGATGCAGTCCTTCAAGCTCATGGAAGTCACACAAAATATTAAATATGACTCTAATAGCACCACAACTTCATTCACCAATGTTATGCAACATATATTTCTATTTTAAGTTTGAAAATCACGTTACCGTATATACTCGCGTATAAGCCGAGTTTTTCAGCCCAAAAATTGGGCTGAAAAGTACCCCCCTCGGCTTATACGCGAGTCAGTGCTGTATACCGATGTATACATCGGTACATACCGATGTATACATCGGTATACAGCAGCCCCCGCATCCCCAGTAATGCAGGGCCCCCCCAGGGTCTCTCCGGTCACCTGTAAAGCAAGCTATACTTATCAGTGTCCCGCTCGCACCCGCCGCTGCCGACATCCACGATCCTCCATCTTCATGCGACTCCTCTTCCTGTTTCTGTGCGCGTCGCCGGCAATGACGTCATTCCCGGCGACGCGCACAGGAAACAGGAAGAGGAGTCGCATGAAGATGGAGGATCGCGGATGTCGGCAGCGGCGGGTGCGAGCGGGACACTGATAAGTATAGCTTGCTTTACAGGTGACCGGAGAGACGCTGGGGGGGGCCTGCATTACTGGGGCTGCCTGTATACTACCGCTGGGGCTGCTATATACCTCTGGGGCACTGTATACTACCACTGGGGCTGCTATATACCTCTGGGGCCCTGTATACTACCACTGGGGCTGCTATATACCTCTGGGGCACTGTATACTACCACTGGGGCTGCTATATACCTCTGGGGCCCTGTATACTACCACTGGGGCTGCTATATACCTCTGGGGCACTGTATACTACCACTGGGGCTGCTATATACCTCTGGGGCCCTGTATACTACCACTGGGGCTGCTATATACCTCTGGGGCACTGTATACTACCACTGGGGCTGCTATATACCTCTGGGGCCCTGTATACTACCACTGGGGCTGCTATATACCTCTGGGGCCCTGTATACTACCACTGGGGCTGCTATATACCTCTGGGGCCCTGTATACTACCACTGGGGCTGTATATACTACCACTGGGGCTGTATATACTACTGGGGCTGCGTGTATACTACCACTGGGGCTGCTGTATCTACCTCTGGGACTGGTGTATACCACACTGCTGGGGGCTGTATACTTGTGCTGGGGTCCACCCTCGGCTTATACACGAGTCAATAGATTTTCCCAGGTTTTGGGGGCAAAAGTAGGGGGGTCGGCTTATACACGGGTCGGCTTATACACGAGTATATACGGTACTTTCTGTGGGCGACAAAACTTTTGTCTTGCCAAAATCTGACCCTTCTGTGTTCAATAAATGATCAATATTTCAGTATTAATGCCAATTTATTGTTTTAACATAAACCAAATTTCGGAAGGTTTCAGCTTTCAAAAGATTAATTTATACAACCAATGGATGAATTTAACGTCATGATATGAGCATTTATTTACATGACATGGATAAGCGACATAACTTGTCAGGGAGTGTATACGGATCAGGAGAGCCTCCGTCCAGTCCAGGCGTATTGATGCAATTGTCATCAGTGTTATACAGCTGTCTGACTCCGGTCTTACTGTATAAATGGCACATGGCTACTGTAGGTTCCTGATGAAAATTTTTCTTCATGGTCAAGAAGCTATGAGTTATGCCTCTAGAGAAGTAATAGGTCATAAATGTATAAATATTGTGTTTGGATCAAGTTTGCAGAAAAAATGTACTAAAAGCAAAGTATTTTATGTGTAAGAAATTTTTTGTGGAGCTGGATTCTTAAATTTTTAATCAGCCAATGGATTATTTCTTCCAAATCAGCCGATAGTCAGCAGTGTGGCCATGTACTGTAAAAAACTCTATGCAAAATGACGGGTCCTCCCTAAAAATGTGTATCTTCCCATATGTCCGAGAAAAGCCTTACATGTAATATGAAAGCAAAGCTGCTCATCCATTCAATACCTGTACTGTTTCTTTCCATTAGCTTCCTGTTACTACTAAGACAACACTAGTTTCAGTAGATTATGGACATTTGTGGAAGTGTCAGGAGCCAGGAATATGTGCGCGTTTATCATTAGATTAGATGCCTTGGCAGCCATTAGATTACCACCATTTACAGTCATATGAAAAAGTTTGGGCACCCCTCTTAATCTGACTCTTTTTTTCTTTAGTTTAAAATTGTTTTTTTGCAACAGCTATTTCAGTGTGATATATGTAATAACTGATGGACACAGTAATATTTCAGGATTGAAATGAGGTTTATTGTACTAACCAAAAATGTGAAATATGCATTATTTCAAAAATTGACAAGTGCAAAAGTATGGTACCTCAACAGAAAAGTGACATTAATATTTAGTAGATCCACCTTTTGCAAAAATAACCTCCTCTAGTCGCTTCCTGTAGCTGTTAATGAGTTCCTGGATCCTGGATGAAGGTATTTTTGACCATTCCTCTTTACAAAACAATTCCAGTTCAGTTAAGTTTGATTGTCGCCGAGCATGGACAGCCCGCTTCAAAACATCCCACAGATGTTCAATGATATTCAGATCTGGGGACTGGGATGGCCATTCCAGAACATTGTAATTGTTCCTCTGCATGAATGCCTGAGTAGATTTGGAGCGGTGTTTTGGATCATTGTCTTGCTGAAAGATCCATCCCCGACGTAACTTCAACTTTGACACTGATTCTTGAACATTATTCTCAAGAATCTGCTGATACTGAGTGGAATCCATGCGACCCTCAACATTAACAAGATTCCCGATGCCGTCATTGGCCACACAGCCCCAAAGCCTGATGGACCCTCCCCCAAATTTGACAGTGGGTAGCAAGTGTTTTCTTGGAATGCTGTGTTTTTGTGGAGCCATGCATAACGCCTTGTTGTATGACCAAACAACTCAATCTCTGTTTCATCGGTCCACAGGACCTTCTTCTAAAATGAAACTGGCTTGTCCAAATGTGCTTTTGCATACCTCAGGCGACTCTGTTTGTGGTGTGCATGCTGAAACGGCTTCTTTCGCATCACTCTCCCATACAGCTTCTCCTTGTGCAGTGTGCGCTGTATTGTTGACCGATGCAGTGACACCATCTGCAGCAAGATGATGCTGCAGGTCTTTGGAGGTGGTCTGTGGATTGTTCTTGACTGTTCTCACCATTCTTCTTCTCTGCCTTTCTGATATTTTTGTTGGCCTGCCACTTCTGGCCTTTACAAGAACTGTCCCTGTGGTCTTCCATTTCCTTACTATGTTCCTCACAGTGGAAACTGACAGGTTAAATCTCTGAGACAACTTTTTGTATCCTTCCCCTGAACAACTATGCTGAACAATCTTTTTTTTTCAGATCATTTGAGAGCTGTTTTGAGGAGCCCATGATGCCACTCTTCAGAGAAGATGCAACTAGGAGAACAACTTGCAAGTGGACACCTGAAATAGCTTTTCTCATGATTGGATACAGCGGGCTATGAAGTACAAAGCTCAATGAGGTTACCAACCCAATTTAGTGCTTCAGTAAGTCAGTAAAAAGTAGATAGGAGTATTCAAATCATGAAAATCAGAAGGGTCCACTTTGGCACCTGTCAAATTTTGAAATAATGCATATTTCACATTTTTGGTTAGTACAATAAACCTCATTTCAATCCTGAAATATTACTGTGTCCATCAGTTATTACATATATCACACTGAAATAGCTGGTGCCCAATTGTAAGATTAAGAGGGGTGCCCAAACTTTTTCATATGACTGTACTAGTGCATCTCAATGAATTAGAAAATCATCAGACATTAATTTATTTCAGTAATTCAATACATAAAGTGAAACACATATATTATATAGAATCATTACACACAGATTGATCTATCTCAAGTGTTTATTTCTGATAATGTTGATGATTATGGCCTAGGCCGGCTTCACACCATGTTTTTTTCGGCTGTCAGTTTCTGTCCGGTGTTTTGCAGGATGCATTGGACAGAATCTGACAGCCCTGGATAAACAGAAGCATAGGGCAAATATGCCCTCCGATCCTGTTTTGTGCCGAAATCAGCGGCTGCCGCTGTCCAGTGCTGATATTTCTGCACTGTAGCTGCAGGGAAGCTGGCCGCGGTGCTGAAATTTCAGCTGGGGAGCTCTCCAGGTGCTGAAATTCAGCGTCGGCTGTCCAGGAACCGGACCAATTTTATGTCGGATCCCGCTACAGGCGCCAGTTTCCGGGAGGATCCAGTTTTGTGCGATTTTTGCCCCGGACACAAAAAATGCTGCAAGCTCCGATTTTGCGTCCGAGGCAAAAAATAAAAACATCCAAATATATATTCCTGGACAGACACCAAACCGGATGTCAAATAATTGCCATCCGGCCCATCCAGCACTATAGGGATAAAATAGGGGCAAAATCGGATCCAAAAAATCGTGGTGTGAAACCAGCCTTACAGCTAGTGAAACCCAAAGTTCGTTATCTCAGAAAATTAAAGTAGGGGGAATGAAGGGTTAAAAATCACGCTGCCGTATTCCACGAGACATTAAAGGGTGAATATAATATTGATTTATTAGTCAACGTGTTTCAGGGCTCCCAGAAACTACCTGAAACATGGCAATATTACATTGTTTTGTGATGATATATATAGTATATTAGTTATCTACATATATGATACATCAGCTGTCCTGACAACTAATTGCATATCTATTTCTGGCCCACCACACTAAATATCATTAGGTGGTAATGATCGTTTGCTATGGGAAACATTAGTAATTTTATTTAAAGTCGTTTCATCAATGATCTTCTATGTCTGAGGATGATAATTGTATAATTGTATTATGTTTTGTGATTACTGTTTGAATATTATATTATACAAATAAAGACAATCAAATAATAAAAATATTCTTCTGAATGTGGAAAGGACTAGACAATGGAGTAGATCCCTGAATAGAAGGTTGTTCGTAGATCCAACGTTTTGTGCTGATTGATTTTGTCATAAACCTCTTAGCCTGGAGATATGATAGAGATGTATTTCTGTAACTTATTCCAGTAGAAAAGTATCACAAGCAGTAAATGAGGCAGGAGGAGGATAGTACTGCACAAGAATCCTAGGACCAGGCACTCACCTGTACATAGAAGCAACAAAGCATCATTTCACACACAGCCTTTAGAGTAGATTGATCTTGCTGTCCCCATCCCGCCTCATACCACACTAATATGTCAAGGGACAAACTGCTCTGATTACAATGCTCTACAAATTGCTATGGATTCTCTATTAGGTGAGTATTCCTCTTAATTAATATTCTGCTAGCACTATAGATGCTGGAGTGTTCTTGTCCAATGGCTTGCCTACTCTGAATTGACTCTCTGCTAGACCTGTGTACAGTTTGGATGACAGGAGAGCACCAACAGAGATACAGACTCGTCCTCACCTCCTGGAACCCATTGCGGAATGTCTGCTGCTAGAGTTGGATAACACTGCACAGGGTATTTTTTTCATTCCACTAGATCAATTCTGCATGATAACAGGTTGAACTGGATAGAAAGTCCATCCAGCTCAAATTATCACCTAACATGTTGATCCTGAGGAAAGCAAAACCCCATGTGGCAACACTGAGCTCCACATTATAAGAAAAATTCCTTCCTGACTCCAGATACGGCAATCAGACTAGTTCCCTGGATCAACGCCCAATCAAGAATCTAGTATATATAACTGCTAGTTTTCAAGAAAGGCATCCAGGCCCTTCTTAAATGTTAGTAGTGACTCACTCATTACAACATCATGTGGCAGAGAGTTCCATAGTCTCACTGCTCTTACAGTAAAGAATCCGCGTCTGTGATTATGATTAAACCTTCTTCCCTCCAGACGTAGAGGATGCCCCCTTGTCCCAGTCTCAGGCCTAAGAGTAAAGAGATCATTAGAAAGGTCTGTGTACTGTCCCCTCATATGCAAAGTGATTCACTCACTACTTTACCTGAAAAATTGCTGTAATCTCTCAAACAGACGGTCGACCGTACTGAAATTTCGAGTGTATATACCTTGGTTCATGAGACGTGAGAATGCAATTAATCTCATCGACAGTATTGAGAAACATCCTGCCACCGAGTGCTCTTGCTGACTTGTCGCCCTGCTTGTCGTCTCTACTGCGAGATACACGTTTCTGCTCATCATTAATCCTTTCATGACCAAGGACATTTTACCGTGTTTCCCCGAATATAAGACAGTGTCTTAGGAAACAATTCAAGATGTGAAAAAGCACCTTCTGGCATCTCCATGTAAATTGTTGCCCAGGCTTTCCTTGGAGACAGGCATGTCATATTCCACATCAATGAGAGGCCTATGAAGGTTGTGTTTGCCCATACAGAATCAATGTTTTTCAGCAATTGAAAGAGCCAAATAAGAAAAAAAAGACTGACTATTGTCAGAGGTTCAAGACCTTCATTGCTGAAAAAGGAAACTTTACAGGCACTCCGAGAGAATATACAGCGAGAACTTCAGGCTATGCCCCCAGTCGTCCTGCAGAGTACAATCTGGAATGGAATGATATGGTATGGAATGGTGCATGTAAGTGTGCTTAGAGGTGAATGATGGACATTTTCAATACATGCTGTAAAACATCAGTTTCTCATAAAACAAAGTCCAAATTTCAGTATGGTAGAGCATTTAGAAGTTACAGCAATTTTTCTGGGTAAAAAACACAGGTCAACAAAAAAAATTTTTTTTTCTGGTGCCCAAAATATTTTAATGAGTTTGGGGTATTTTTGGGGTGCTGATTCTGAATATGCTATCAGTTTTGCCAGATTGGCTCAAGTTTTTGAGATTTTTGGTATCTTATTTATAGCACTTGTTGGTAAATGCGACGCATCATCTCATTAATTTCTTTGGATTAGTACTTGAACTGAGCAGTTCTCAATATTGTTTTGTGTTAATTAGTGTTCTAAAAGTTTGTTCATAGCTTGATTTTTGCACTAACTTTATGTTTGTTGTCTGTTGTCCAGTGAAAAGCATGAACTCATCAAGAAGAAGTTGTCTTAACGATCCAGACTCATTCTGTTACATTTGTGGTGAATATACACTGACAAAACATAGAAGAAACATAACAGACTTCGTTAAAAAAGTAGCAAAAAACGTCTTTTTTTTAACACTTTTACGAAAAATCTCAAAAACTTGAGCCAATCTGGCAAAACTGATGACATATTCAGAATCAGCACCCCAAAGTTACCCTAAATTCAATGAAATATCTTTGGCACCAAAAATGCTGTTGACCAGTGTAATGAATCACTCTGTATTTGTATATTGTCATAAGATTGCCCTTAAACCTTTGTTTTTCCAAGCTAAATAACCCCAAGTGTAATAACCTGTCTTGGTATTGCCAGACCCCCCAGTCCTCTAATAACCTTGGTCGCTCTTCTCTGGACCCGCTCTAGTTCAGCTATGTCTTTCTTACACACCAGAGACCAGAATTGTACACAGTATTCTAAGTGTGGTCGCACTAGTGACTTGTATAGAGGTAAAATTATGTTCTCTTCATGAGCATCTATGCCTCTTTTAATGCATCCCATTATTTTATTTGCCTTTGTAGCAGCTGCCTGACACTGGGCACTAAATGTGAGTTTATCCCCAGGTCTTTTTCAGTGACAGTTTTGCCCAGTGTTTTACAATTAAGCACATAATGATATATTTTATTTACTCTGCCAAAGTGCATGACCTTACATTTATCCCCATTAAAGCTCAACTGCCATTTATCAGCCCAAGCCTCCAGTTTACATAAATCCTCCTGTAAGTTTAAATTATGTTCCCATGTGTTGATATGAATGGCAGTAGGAATCTGGAAAGAGATTTAAGGTGCAAACAGGGTCTTATCTTTTAAAATAAATCCAATTGTTAGTAATAGAAGGCTCACCTTCTGTGGTTGTGTGAGACATGTAACAGCTGCTGCGGACCCTCGTGGAGCGGTACCGATACACGGAGATGAATTGGGTATAAACCCGTGCTGCTGTTCAATAGTCTCAGATCAGTCCATATAGATTATGAATGATTTATTTTGGTCTACGTGTTTCAACCCCACAATCTGCTTCTTCCTCAGGACAAATCATGTCAACATATCACAGATATGTATCCTTCAAAATAGCAAAACTGCATTCCGCTAAAATCATGTAGATCTCATTGCTGAACTCTAAATTAATCTGAAGATCAAACTAAAACTTCAATCCAGACACCAAACTAGACCTTTAAAACAATTCAGACACCAGACCACAGGCCAAAACTAATTCAGACCCCAATTCAAACCTCTAAATCTATCCTTACCCGAGTCCAGATTCCTTTAAAGCAACCCTCTACCCTTATCCCCTATAGTAAATGTGACAATGACTCACCGTGGCCGGGACTCCGGTTTAGACAGGCAGTAGCTTCTTCCTCCTTGTCACGGGTGGACCGCGCCTGCCGGTAGTGGGGCCCGGTTGAGTGCAGATCAAAACAATGAAGACGTCTTATGGGAACAGATTAAAGGGTTAATTTGTCGTGATGCCACCTATGAGTATTTCGGTAAGTATTACCGACGCTGTGGGGCCTCCGGGGGATGGAATGCAGCAAGATGGAACGCTCCCCACAGGCTAAGCGATGATCTAAGTAAGTTGCCGTTGTCGCCCAGGAATACCAGGTCGGGTACAGGGAGGCTGCTTGAATGCCTTATCTGGGGTATACGTTCCGGATGTTTTGGGGAGCCTTGGGTCCCTTGGTGGGTACACCGCTGGTTAGACGACTGGATTTGGCGGTGGTGGGGTGCTCCTGTAAAGCGGTCCCTCCACTCCTCTGGTTCGCATAGCAGAGCTGAACTGCTGCTAGCTTCGGTACCAGCAAACCGGCTGTAGATGGGCACGGGATGGTTTTGGACCCGCATGATGATGCCCGTAATTGGTAGGGAGATGGCCAGTGAGGGTGGCCAGGGGGTCGCACGAGACTGTGCAACCCCCTCTCCTAGGTTGCAGAGCTGGGAATTTGCAGAGGTCTTCTAGGTTGCTGTTGCTTCTCCAGACCCGAGACCAACTCTCTAGGCTGGACAAAACTTCTACTACACACTACCCTTGCACTCCGCCCACCAGGACCTTGATTGGCCCTCTATTCTAGGTGATGCATGCAGGGTATGGATCTCTGAGTTAACCATTCGACTGCTGGGTCAGAGAATATTGCTGCTGCATTTATGGCTGCAATGCCCTCCTGTGACGCACTCGTTGCGGGGCGCCACAACAAGTGTAGAGTAACAATACCTAAAGGCCTTCTGTTTCACAAATCTGTTGGCTAAAATGTCCCCTACAGAGGCATGGGCAGGTCTGTAACACATATGAATCATGACTCCCCGGCCTTTCTCCGCCCCAGTTTTGGCACCGCAACGTCTACAGCACTCGTCCGTCCCACACCATTGGAAAAATGGGAGAAAAGATGGCCACAGGACTCCCCTTGTGTCTGCCCTGCTTATTTTAAAGATGAGGAAAAGCGGCACTGATTGACGATGTTCAAGGAGCAGACTATACTCCACAACCAATTCAGAACTCAATATATCCCAATATCTATTTAGACCTCAGACTAGATCAAAGAGTCAATTCAGACCTCAGTACTGACCACTACGTTTACTTATTGCTGATGCTAGTGCACTGAATGTCGGATTATGATCTTATTTAGAAGCTAATACTTCAATGCTACCAGGCAATAGAAGTCTGGTGTGGCCTTGAGTCTTCATAATGTACCTTTTCCTCATCATGATTTTTTCAAAATTGTATATCATAATTCAGACTCCAGATCAGACCACAAAATTAAATCTATGCTCAAGCCCTAAAAAATTAATTTAACTTTCAGAAAAGACCTCAAAATAGACCACAAATCAGAACCCATCATTTATTTAGCCCCAAGTTCAAACTATACAACTAATTCAGACTCAATTTCAGACCTCAAACTTAATTAAGATCTAAATGAAGAACTGAAAGTTAGCTCAAACTCCAGACAAGACGCTAAAATCAATTCAGACCTCAAACGTTCCTTACAGGTGATGTATAGTTACTCTACAAAGCCCCAGTTAGATACTACATTCATGGTCAGCACCAGTACCAGAACCTGGAGCCCAGTTAGACAACTCAGCTCAGGTTTCCTTTGGTGTCATCTACTAGACATGTGCAGATGTCTGTACTACATGTATGCAGTGGTCTCAGGGGCCGTGCCTGCTCTCTACAACACAGGTGTTGGCTGTTTTATACAGCTGGCACCCAAGTTTAACTGGTGATCGGAGTCAGCTCCAGTTACAGCAATTGAAGCCTTGAAATGACACTGTCAATTGTGACAGCAGCATTTAGGTGGTTAGAAATTTGGAGACTCTATTCCAGCTGACACTTATAGGCTACATGACATCTCTTTAAAGAATAAAATAAGAATAACAGTTTGTATCATACTCCTGACTTCTGAAATAAATATAAACTCTAATAAACAAAAACGTATATTTGGACCCACTCTGCGTGTAATTTTCCAAACTAACAAAATATAATATCTATTCAATATGGTGAACACTGAAATAAAAAAAATATCAAAATGTCAGATTTGCTGTATTGTTGTTACTTCACCTCCCCCAAAGAACTGGAATATAAATGATTCAGAAAGATACACAGACTCCCAAAATGCAGAAATACTAAAAAAAAACAAGTTACAGCTTTTGGAAGGTGAGGAGGAAATAGGGACCCAATGGGACTCTGATGCCAAAAGCCCCTCAAAAACCTGGAGCCCACCCTGACTATACTAACTCCTCTGATAAACGCTCTGAAGAGAGTCTGCGTTTGTAATTGAATGGGTAATGTCACATCCCCAGAGTCTGCTCCTGCGACTTCTGCTTCTGCCATCAGGTGCCGCTGTGTTCACATCAATGGTGGGGCTGGGGATATAGTTGTCTGACTTGTGGATGAGTTGTATGGCTGCCCAGCTGCAGTCATTAACTCTGACTTCAGCCAATTAGGATGTACTGCAGCCTATTTGAATCCTCTGTGTGTTGCTGCTGGTTGCCATATATATTCCCTGGTTCATTTGTTATTATCCTGCTTAGTATTATTGATTTCCATCTTGACCTCTGCCTGTTTTTGTACTGTTCTCCAGCCTTTTGTACTTTTCTGACCCTGCTTTGACCAAGCTTTGACCCTGCTTGGCGACTTTTCTATTCGTGAACTGCAACCCATCTATAGGCAGTAACCCCCTGGACCTTGCAGTAAAGCCAAATCCCTGTATAAGGGTTAAATGGTGTCTGAGTATCTCGGGTTTTGTCTGACGGTGTGATTTACATTTAGTCTGTCAGGGATTACTGTTTTTAACTGTAACTTAGTTGGATGTTACCGGTGCCTTGTATATAAGTGTTACTTGATTGCTAGCCTAAAACAATTATTGTTGTCTATTAACTTCCTTGTAAGAGACTTATTTTATGAGATTCACAGCTCAAAGTTATTGGAGGATTGCCAGTAGGTCATAAGGGGTACTCTGTGATAAACTATTGGAGAACTGTTTTTTCAGAGAAGCCATATGTTATCTGTGTTGGCCCCTGGGACAGCACCTGTAACTGTCACGCTCCGAACAGCTGTGTTTTGTTACTGTTTGTTCTTATTCTTCCATATTTTAGGTATTTAGGATCTGATATTATTGGTTACGCAACAGTAAAATCCCTACAAAACATACAGAGGACTCTGATAATAATAGGATTTGTGCTTGGTTTTTGTTTACTTTTTAGTGTTTTTAACCTGATTTACACTTGAGCCTAATTCTTTTCATTTGTACCTTTTATAGTCAGTTAAATACTGTATATACTCGTGTATAAGTCGACCCGTGTATAAGCCGACCCCCCTACTTTTGCCCCCAAAACCTGGGAAAACCCATTGACTTGTGTATAAGCTGAGGGTGGACCCCAGCACAGGTATACAGCCCCCAGCAGTGTGGTATACAGGCCCCCCCAGTGGTAGTATACAGCAGCCTCCCCAGTGGTAGTATACAGGCCCCAGCAGTATATACAGCAGCCCCAGTGGTATACAGCAGCCTCCCCAGTGGTATATACAGGCCCCAGCAGTATATAAAGCAGCCTCCCCAGTGCTATATACAGGCCCCAGCAGTATATACAGCAGCCCCAGTGGTATACAGCAGCCTCCCCATTAGTGGTATATACAGACCCCCCATCAGAGGTTACAGCCCCCCCAGTGATATATACAGGCCCCAGCAGTATATACAGCAGCCCCAGAGGTATACAGCAGCCTCCCCATTAGTGGTATATACAGGCCCCCAGTTGTATATACAGGCCCCCCGCAGTATCTACAGGCCCCCCTGCACTATATACAGGCCCCCTGTTTCCCCCCCCAGTGGTACACAGACCCCCGGTTGTATATACAGGCTCCCAGTTGTATATACAGGCCCCCCGCAGTATCTACAGGCCCCCCCATTTCCCCCCCCAGTGGTACACAGGCCCCCGGTTGCAGCCGCACACCTGTAAAAGAATCGCTTTCATACTTACCCTCCTCGCTGTGATTGCGCGACCTCGTCTCCTTCCCGCTTCTACCCGGCACCATGTGACCGCGCATAATGACGTCATTGTGGATGCGCCGGCCGCCGGGTAGAATCGGGAAGGGGACCGGAGGAGCGCGGGTAACAGCGAGGAGGGTAAGTATGAAAGCGATTCTTTTACAGGTGTGCGGCTGCAACCGGGGGCCTGTGTACCACTAGGGGGGGCAACGGGGGGGCCTGTATATTGTGTGTGGGGCCTGTATATACTACGGGGAGGGTGCGGGGGGCCTGTATATACTACGGGGAGGAAGCGGGGGGCCTGTATATACTACGGGGAGGGAGCGGGGGGCCTGTATATACTACGGGGGGGGAGTGGGGGGCCTGCATATACTACTGGGGGAGGACAATGTAATATGCACAGCTCCCCCTGATGGACAGGGGGATGCAGTGCATATTGCATTGCACTAATGAGCGGCCCCACGTGACCGGGCGCTCATATTACAGCCTCCCCCTGCCTGATACAGCCCCCGGACAATGCGCTCCCCACACTCAGCCGTATAGTGTATACACGTATATACTCATGTATAAGCCGAGGGGGACTCTTTTCAGCACAATTTTTGTGCTGAAAAACTCGGCTTATAAACGAGTATATACGGTATATGTGGATCAGTCGAGAATTTTATGATGTTTTTAGTCACAATATTTGTTGTGCATGTGCTCCAGTTACCCCAGAGTGATTTTAAGTACCCCAGTCATTTTGGCATAATATTTGTGCCATTTTGCAAAACATGCAATTTCTTGGGCTAAAAAGTCACAAAACAGTTTTAAAGGTTTTTCCACTACTAGAACAGCCTCATCGGAATCAATTTGTTTCCCCCATTTAAAATAATAAACCTTCGACTCACCTTCTGTGCTGCCGTCATACCACACTGTTGAGGAGCTGGTACATCACGCGAGCCCCATGTCCAGTCACTGCTGACTGCCTTTTCATGTGACGTCACGTGAGCCCCAAGTCTAATCACTGCCGGATTCCTTGTTAAGTGACTTCACGTGAGCCCCATGTCCAACCACTGCCAGATTCCTTTTCACGTGACATCATGCAAGCCCCATGTCCAATCACTGCCGGCTTCCTTTTCATGTGACTTCACGCAAGCCCCATTTACAATCACTGCCAGATTCCTTTTCATGTGACGTCACGTGAGCCCCATGTCGAATCACTGCCGGCTTCGTTTTCACGTGACGTCAGGCAAGCCCCATGCCAATCACTGCTGGCTTCCTCTTCACGTGACGCCACGCAAGCCCCATGTCCAATCACTGCCGGCTTCCTTTTCACGTGATGTCACTCAAGCCCCATGTCCAATCACTGCCGGCTTCCTTTTCACGTGACGTCACGCAAGCCCCGCGTCCAATCACTGCTATCTTCCTTTTCACTGCCTTCGGACCAAATGAGATATCAACAGGATGTGAGCGCTGAGGCTGCCACTCACTTCCTGTTGATTGCTCCTGTGTCCAAAGGTGGAGAGAAGGAAGCCGGCAGTGATTGGACGTGGGGCACGATACAGGATAATAATGGGTACAAGCACATTGGTAAATCTTTGGATATTTTCATATATTGATTTCCATAACACTCGCGTCCACTTCCATGGTCGCCAACAGCGCTGGTACGACAGCAGCAGAGAAGGTGAGTAGAAGTTTTATTTTTTAACTGGGGGAAAGAAGTTGATTCAGAAGGGGGTGTCCTAGTTGTGGGTAACCCCTTTAAAGACAAAGTTAAAAACAATTTTATCAACCACTTCTGCCATTTTGAAGAATTTGGCACAAACCAAAAACCCAGCAATGAAGACCAAAAAAAGTGACTTCACGTCTAAACAGTTTGGATAAATCGTCAACTCCCAATCGCTCTTAGCTCCGACATATTTGAGAAACCGAATTTAGAAAGTAAAAAAATCCTTTTGTATAAAGCCGTCAGAAATAACTTTAATGGCGGCAAGATAAAAATATGTCAGCATGAATCTCCAATCTATCAATTAGACAGTGAGAAGGCTAATGAAGGAACCTACGCATGTCCCTTCAGGGCTCGGTTTAAAAATAGATGAAAATGTCCTAGTATAAAGGAGAAACATAATCAATACGGTGATTAATGGGAGCCAAGTCACACAAACATCTGGGCAATTAAGTCTGCTCTTTAGGATATTTCCAGCCCTGAAATTTAGGGGAATTTAAACTTCTTTCATAAGCTATAATTATTATAGCAAAAGTAAGAACTCAGGAGCTAGAATACTTTTCAATCTTTTTAATGGGGACATTTTAATACATGACAAATCAAAAATGTCAAATTGAAAACTGCGTAGGAAAAAAAATAAAACTGTCAAAAACTGGCTGAACTTTGAGCTGAAGATGAAACAATCACATAATCAAAGCATAGCTTTCCAGATAACCCCTATTAAGGCCTCATTCACTGCATATTTCTCTCCTATTAGCTCAATTCTCTATTCTTATACACAAGTCACATTTCTAATATTGGATCAGGCTCTTTTTTTCAGTCATGTTCTCTTTTAAGACAATCTCTCACCAGGTTTTTGCTGACACATCTGAAAGCAGCATAATGTAGGGGCAGAGACCCTGATTCTTGTGATGTGTCACTGCCTGGGCTGCTCACTGCATTTTTGATAAAATCACTGTTTTATCTGCTGCAGATATGCTAGTTCTCTGATGGCGGGTTTACACGTTGCGATATCGGCGTCCAATTTCAATGAAAAGTCACGTGGTTCGATCGTTGGAGCCGATATCGTTCCTGCGTTGTATGGTGTGAACGTCCAATACGATGCAGGAACGATGTCAATGCGATATCGGGGATTGAATGAGCGTGCTATTCAATGCTCCGCTATTGAATGGAGATTGGAGCCGAATCGTGCTGTGTGACAGCCCAATTCCGATTTCAAGCAAGATTGTTTGGTCGTTCCCGGAAGGCGTTGCGAATGTTTAATCAGTAAAGCCGCCCACCTCCAATGATTGGTGGCTTAGTAGTGTATGCGGATTGGCGGAGTGTTGCGAAGCAGCCATTTTGTTTGGATTTAAGTGTGTATTATTGTGATGTGCGCTGTCTTCATAAATTGTTTAGCGAAGCAAGGTGCCTTACATAATGTCTCCAAAACAAATTCCACAGCTCCTGTACTGCTCTAATGTAAATACTGTATGGATCTCTCACTCCGGGTCTACGGTGTATTTGCAGCAATCTGACATTTGTGGGCTGAGTAAAGGCATATGTTGACTTAACCTCCCAAAGGAACAGCGTAAAAAGAGTATTTGTCATCTCAGTAATCCCTCCACATATATCTTTGTTCAGTCTATCCATCGTGCCGGTGCAACGCCAATGCGTTGTGCTGAGCACATTTCATGACGGCGGCGCGTGCCCTGCCCTCAGGCACTATGTGTGGGCAACTCCTTTGCGGACACGGAAATTCGGCACCGCACCCGCCATTTGCGTCATGACGTCATCACGTTGCTTTTCAGCAGGCACAGCCTTGGAGGTGGAGTCAAGTCACAGGGATAACAATGGCGGCGGAGCAGCGTTCCTTACCATGGGGCGAGCCAGAGCTCATGATTTTATTTGACTATTTGGATCGCCTGGATTATTGGTGTGTCCTGCCACACCATCACCCCCGTCTGCATAAAAGCTGCATTCTGCACAAGGTGCAACAAGCCCTGATGCGGGATCTGCAAGTGGAGCGCACCATTAAGCAGATCACAAAAAAGATAGCCGATATGAAACATAAAGCCAGGGATCGCATTGCGGCTATCCGGCAACACATACAGAGTATGCGTGGTGAGTATGCTGGCATTTTACATACACACATGTGACATAAGGCAACAAACTAGCACATTATAGGTATGGAAAAATGTATTGTTGAACAATACTCATACTACTACAGTGTTTGGCCTTAATGTCTATCAGGCAGAAACATACAGTGTTGGGCCAAATAGTAGTAACCCAACATACGCCCCTTCTGTTGTAATGTTTAAATGTACTCCTCTTTAACGCTCCCAAACATGGGACGCAGACAGACCCGTGCACATACACTTAAATGTCCGCAGGGACGTAGGCCCATACTATGGCCCATCTTATGTACCCCCCAAAGGCGATTAGGCACACAATACTCAATGTGCATATGTCACCCAAAATGGTCATCAATTGCTTCCTTCAAATCCCACAGATGATGATGAAGAAGAGATGTTGCCTGCGGCTTCTCCATCATCAGCCCAGGCTAGATCCCCGCAGCAATCACCTCACCCCTCAGGCTCACCAGCTGCCGGGTCCTCAAGGGGTACAGTGTCGCCGGCCTCAGCACCAGGAGCAGAACCTGCCTCACGCCTTCAATCAACACCCGCCTCACCGGCCCCACGTGAAGGTGACTCACCAGGGCCAGTTCCTGCTCACTCCCCTGCACCTGTGGCACACCCTCAAGATGTGGGAGTCTCATTGGGCGACGCAGCAGAACAGGATCCCAGAGCAGACGGCCAATCGGCCTTAGCCTTCATTATGGAGGCGTACTCCACATCCCCCCCTGACTCACCCACTCAACAACATGCTGTCCCTGAGTCTGGTAAGTGTGCAATGCGTACATGCCTTGTTTGGTAATGTTACAATATTCCCCTTTTTATTTGCATACATAGACATAAACTGTCTTGTTTGTTTTTTTACACTTAGAAATCACCCCAGCTGCTGCTTTGGGTTGGAAGATTAGCCAATCCCCATTCCCTGGGAATGGAGGGCCTCCTTGACTTGGTGAGTTTTGTTTTACGACACACTTTAAGCTATTTATCCATAGTAAATTGATTTCATGTTTGAAATTATGTGTGTTTGCAACCCTTCACATCTTACCTGGACCTCCTGCAGGCCCATCAAGAGGCCGTAAACAAGCTCCGGGACGCAACTACCCAGCTGGAGGTGGTGGGTGCGATGATGCACAATTTTTTTCAAAATCAGCCTAGCCTTGGACCTGTTGGCCCCCATCATTGACTTTGGCACATAGTTTCCAGAAAAATCCTCATGTCATGTTGACAGGTTGAACTTTTGGCATGTTGCCAAACGAATGCCCTCATGTTGCCAATATTTTTGGCCATTTTTTAGTCCTGAACAGCCCAGTGTTTTGGTGACGTCGGGAGGGCTGGTTGTTTGACCCAAGTTGGGTTTCTTGTAATCTTTTACTAAGTTTATAATGTTTAATTCTAAACTTTGGTGTGTGGCTTTGCGTTTGCCTCAAGTTTGTTTAATACATTTTACAAAGCAACACCCAAAGCCTTGTGTGCATTTTTAATGTGTACAGTTTAGTGGCAATTAGCCACAAATTGAAAGAAATTTGTGTCCTCCCACGACAAAGAGGTGTCACGGCAGACACATTTTTGCCTCAGTGGAACAGTGTGTCCAAACCGGGCAACATACACAATGGCACATAGTGTTCAGGTGAACCTAAGGGAAAACATGTGTGGCCCACAGTGTATAACTAGGTACATGCTTACAATTGGGAATGTGGCGCTCAACATGATTTAGAACTTACCCATTAGGTTTTATTTTGCCCTTCAAAGGTCCTTTACGCTGCATTCACACATTGTGTATTTTGCCGCGCTTTTTGACTTGCGCTTTGCTAAATATGCAATGTGCCTTTTGTCTGCCATTAAAGTGAATGTGAAATTCACTTTGCCCTGCAGACATTGGCCACAAATAGGCACTGCTTTTTCATGGAGAAAGCGCAGCTGCGTAAAGAATTCATATGTCAATTCTTTACACAGCTGCTCCTGCGTTTTCTCCCTGTGATATCACAGAGGGGAGGAACAATCCTACTTCCTCCTCCCCTCTGTGACAGCTGTGGCCGCCCTCTAGATTTCAGCGTGTATTACAATACAATGCGAACTGTAAATTAAACCAAAGCAAGTGTCTGAAAAATTTTAACAAAATTAATACTTCACCTCTCCCACGCCTTCTCCCACGCCTTCTCCCGCTGTCCGGTCTCCGGTTACAAGTGAGATGTGTTCTAACTGGACCTGTGGTGACGTCAGAGGGGCGTGCCCGGGCACTTGAGGTCATGTGATCCATATCACATGACCGCGAGCAGCCAATCTGCGCTGTGAAGGCCCCGGGAGCGCCCCCCTCTAACGTCCCCACAGGTCCTGTCAGAACACATCTCACTTGGAACCGTAGAATGGAGAGCGGGAGAAGGTGTCGGAGAGGTGACGGATTCCTTCTTTTGACATTTTGCAGACACTTGGTTTGGTTTATTTTACATTAGTAACGTAGTGACATATATGTGTTTGCAAATACAATCATGTAGACATTTTGCTAGAGTGTGGCAGCAACACATATGGAGCAAGATGTGTGCATGGTTGAACAGGGCAAACCAAAATATGTAGCTGATGCCCATTTTACACACACAAACTTCTGTGTCCAACTTCGGACCAACTTGCTGGCTGCATTGAAATCATGGACACATTGCTCCATTCTATACATACACAAAATGCAACAATGTGTCCATGATTTCACAGCAACCAGCTACTTGGTCAGAAGTTGGTGTGTGTAAAGTGGCCATGAGTAAATCAATTGTGAATGTAGGCAAAGTTGCAAGCATTCAAAATACTTTCAAACAGCAAACAAACACACTATACTTGAAATACAACATCACAAATAACCAAAAAAACCATGACGACCGAGAGTCGCCAATACATACCATCAATCCTGCTGTGCGAGAAGAGGGGACACTACCACGGTGTGTTTGCATGTGTTTGTGTGGGGATGATGGAAAAGTCGTCTTTTAAAGGCCACACAGCCAATGCAAAACCTTAATTAGCTGCCCAATCCACGACGTTGGGCGTTGGCACTCCAGACGCAGTACCATTGGACGACGCAAGTGTGTTGGCTAATTACTTGGTGTTTGGGCCTTGATAAACCGCACACAGCTGAACGCAATTAGGTTTTCTGCCCAGCGCCATTGAGGTAAGTAATGTTCTTCATTATAATCTATCTATACTGGTACATTTGCCATAGTTAATGCCTTTTGTCCTAATAGCCCTGCATGTACAATTGTGAATATGCAGCATTAGGAGCATGGAGACGATGTGCAAAGTGTGCACATGTACCGTATATACTCGCGTATAAGCCGAGTTTTTCAGCCCAAAATTTGGGCTGAAAAGTCCCCCCTCGGCTTATACGCGAATATACAGTATATACAGCAGCCCCGGAGGTATACAGGCCCCCCCATCAAGCTCCAGGGCCCCCCCCCCCTTGCGCGGCAGCCTGTAAAGTAAAATCATACTTATCAGTGTCCTGTCGCGCTGTCCCGCCGCTTGCCGACACACGAACGGGCTTCATTCCGCGTCTTCCGCCTTCCTGTGGTCGCAGGCAATGACGTCATTGCCCACGACCACAGGAAGCCGGAAGACGCAGATTGAAGCCCGGGATCGTGTGTCGGCAAGCGGCGGGACAGCGCGACAGGACACTGATAAGTATAATTTTACTTTACAGGCTGCCGCGCAAGGGGGTGGGCCCTGGAGCTTGATGGGGGGGCATGTATACCTCCGGGGCAGCTGCTGTATACAGCCCTGGGTCTGCTGCTGTATACAGCCCTGGAGCTGCTGCTGTATACAGCTTTGGGGCTGCTGCTGTATACAGCCCTGGGGCTGCTGCTTTATACAGCCCTGGGGCTGCTGCTGTATACAGCTTTGGGGCTGCTGCTGTATACACCCCTGGGGCTGCTGCTGCTGTATACACCACTGGGGCTGCTGTATACTACCTAAG